>APFE031241266.1:0-20654 GCA_000404065.3 Pinus taeda | reverse complement strand
ATATTCGCATTTCCCCGCTTCCAAAATTTGGGGAGGTCGCGTTTCGTATCGCTTCCTGTTTCGGAAACTCGTACCCGTTTCCCCGTTTTGTGCAACTTTGGTTGATACTCACATATGTTGATTATCATGGTTGATGCTTATCAGATGTGGGATGTTTCCTAGTGATGATACATGGTTGATATATTAAGGGTTCTTGTGAAAGATCATGCAATTCTTGATGATGATGTTGACTATGGTGTTTTCACATACATATATGATGAGAATGATTTTGTACTACTACATATGCTGAGTTAATTCATGGAAGGTTATGATAAGGCTCTTTCTACTAAGGAAACAAACCAAGTTGATCTTGATGAGATCAAGAGGATGAGTTGATATCTATATGCAGACATACTTTGTCACAAGTTGATTTTTACATTGTTATATCTTGGGAAATAATGATGGACATATACAGGTTGCCGGTCTGGATGCTATTGACAGATGCTTATGGAGAAAATCATACATGGTGTATGATACTTGCTGATGACTATCATGGTCTTGTTTAGATATTTGGTCTCTGTTATAAATGTCATATCATTCGATGTAAAGGTCATATAAATACCCATGGTGTAATAAGTTGTCTCTGTCTGTTGTAGTCTTTTGATGAGTCCTTTTTGATCATATGATGTGATATGTAACCCCACTATGCATGGGAAGGATGATGTAAAAATTGATATATTTCACTCATGAATATCCCCACATGGTTGGGAGGATGAGTCAAATTTCGTATATACCCACTTGGTTGGGAGACTGATATATGTATGAGTCATTGGTGATAAGAAGGTCAAAGTCACTTAGTTGAGTTATAGAGTCATGTCATTCTTTTGGAAAATATTTGCAGACTATGCATGTGCTTAGGGGGAGCATGGATGATATAGTGCATCTCAGCATGTACAAAGGGGGAGTTTAATCAGAGAATTCAGCATGTGCTTAAGGGGAGCATGATCAATGTTTATATTCAGCTATTCAGATATGAAAGTCTTCTTCTTGGTCATCCCTTTGCCCTTATTATCAAAGGGGGAGAATATTTTGGTCTGCCCTTTGCCATTGATGTCAAAGGGGGAGAGTATTTTGGTGTTACTTGGTATCTCTAATAGTTTCTACAGCTTGCGGTAATCAACACCAACATGGTTGCCATCAAGTCCAATGGGGGAGATTTTTGGCATTATGATGCATGTGTTGTACTTGATGGCAACCCACTTGTAGCAGAACAACTCACTAGTATATGGTAACTAGATGAATCTACAAAAGAGATATTAGATGTGATAGAATGCATGACAAATGTGTTTACAGATGTGACAAAATGCAGGGCAGTTCAGAAGTAATGTACAATGGCAACTCTCTCAGATGACAGTTCACAGTGCAGCAGGTTAACAGCAAAGAATTACATATCATACTACAAAGAATGAAGAAAAAGAGGTATACGCAGGTTCACCTTGACCAAGCTGCGTATACACGCAAGTTCACTGTATACAAGTCACGTATATGTACACACGCACTTTCACAGAAGCAAAAGCGCATATATGTTGGAAATCTAAGCTTTTGGTCCGTGGTATTTGGTCCATGGTATTTTGATCCATGGTATTGGTCCAAGGTGTTTGGTCCGAGGTATTGACACCAGGTATTTGGTCTAAGGTCTTGGTCCTAATTGGTTTTGGTCCATGGTATTGAGAAAGGCCTAAACCCATATAAGAAGGAGAAGATCATTAGGCCAAGGTGTGCAAGTAATTAAATATCTGATGAAGTGTGAGATCTAGTATGCAGGTTATCAGCTTATGGTGCTTTGCTTGATCTAAACCAAGGATGAACCTTAGCGGTTGATGAGGGATAAGATCTAATGATGGATCAAGATCTTAAGGCTTGAAATGAATTATCATTATATGTTTTGATCATGTATAGTCTAGATCTGAATATTGATGCATGTGTTGCTCTGTAAATGTTATGATCTGGGTATAACTGAAGTTTGGAATAGCTGCAAAATTATGAATTAATATTTACAAATGTATACGCTGGTTGGATTTGATAAAAGCGCATACACACGCAGGTTCGCCACAGGGAAGTAACATATACCTTATGAAGTATGTTTCAGTTGATTTTGTTTGTTGTTGCAGAGTTCTAGGTTCTGCTTTGGGTTCTGGTGACAGTATTCTGAATGATCAGATTGATTGATTGTGATTTGCTACAGTGATTATGGGTTTTAAAAGTGATTGATTGATTCATTTGTGATGTTTGAGTTTCAGTGATTAGTTGATGCAGATGTATTTGATAGTTGTATTGCAATGGTGATTGATTTTAACTTCAATGTTGTCGGTGGGTCTAGTATGAAAATTGGATGAAACATGGCCTTCAGATTGTGGTGTTGTGTTCTAGGAGTATCCTGTATGAAAATTTATGAAACGTGGTCCCTGGAGTAAGAAAGAAGGTCATAGCCTTCTGTAGGTCGGTGCCTACGTACTAGTAAACATATTGGCTAGTACAAGAGCTAGGGGGTTGTAGCTCCCTTCCAGTAGACGTTGGAGAACAAGAGAAGGTTGTAGCCTTCTATAGGTAGAACCCTGCATAAAGGTATGAGTCTGCACCAGTACAATGTTGTAAACATATTTTCTTATTATTAAAAGAAGACAGAGACGACAGCAGCAAGTGGTTTTCACCCACATTAGGTTTCCACCTTAAATATTGGTGTTCATATGTGTTGCTTTTGTGTGATGGTTCATTCTATTATTAACTGCTCATGGTTACTGTTTAATGTTTAATAAAGTGCTGATGCATAGATTAAAGATCAACATATGATGAATTAATTGAACCATAAGTTCAATAGATATATGTTGGTTGCCTTAAGAACAATTGCATGCACATGCGAGTTCCCTTTACTGAAGTAGCGTATATAAATATGATTATGGAAATGAAAAAGTTATTGATTTACAAACACTGATTCACCCCCCCGCCCCAGTATTATTTCCAACACAAAATATCCTAGGGGTAAATCTGACCTTGACAAACTATTCCTCTTGTACATTTGTAGTAAAAACGCTGCAAGATTGCTTTCACTTGACCTAGAGGTGTTTGTGAAGTAATTTGAGGCCTCCTTAACTAGGAACCAAGAAATCTCACACATAATCAACATAGAATCCATTATCCCAAGGATTAAGGCATTGATCTACCAAGGGTGGTCACCAAAACACTTATTCTTTCACCTTCACCCAAGTCTAGCCACATTAAGGTGCCTAGGGTATCAATTTTCTGACAAGTTAGCCACTGAAAAAGTTCAATCTCCCACGGTCTCTTGTGTTGGCCTTTAATCTAGCCCTCCTCCAAATTTGAAGACATTCTGACAGTGGAGTTGGGAAAAAAGCCAAGCCCTAGCTCCAAGACCAAAACTTGCCCTGCCATCCCAAAGGATAGCACTTTCCAAAGTCAAAGTGTAAAAATATTTTCTTTGATCCTGCCCACCTTTTCTAGGGTAAGAATATCATTGATTGTTTCATACCTTCCTCATAACCTAGACCGGGTCCACTTGGCCCTGTGTGGTCTCACTCCTTCAAAGGACCATTCTTCAAGAACCATCTGGGATACCAATTCTAATGAGGATTTAGGGTGTGGGGAACTCCTTTCAAAGCTTATTCTCATACACTTAACCCCCAAAATCTTCTTCCTTTCCCAAGAAGCACATAGTACATTGCTTAGAAAGTAAGCAAGCTACGTCATTCTAAACCAACTCGGAAAGGGTATGGGTTACTCATATCCATTAACTTATCATTTATTAGTGACGCCATACATATCGGGTCTCCTCCCATCGATGAAATTCCATAAATAGAAGGGAGCCTTAGCTGAGGTGAAAGTGGGCTAAGACTCCATTTGTTGCCATTGGCCTAGCCTTTGCCCTTTAGGGATTCCCTTTAGGTCCCCTGCTAATTTGAGTGGTAACATTTTGGAGCCATTGCTGGGGAGGAAGCAAGTCTACCTCCCTAGTGAATCATTAAGGAAATGATTCATTGACGACATTTATAAGTATTCCTCTAGCGACTCCACTCATTATCTAATCCCCTAGTTTACTGTAAGGCGACAACATTCCTCCTTTAACTAGGGTTCCTGCAAAGAGGGGAAAGCTATCTCCATCACTTGTTGGAACCTCCCTTTCCCCAAATTCAAGAAAGTCAATGATACATCTCCAAAAATGACATCTACTTCAAGCACTGACTCTGAAAGGGATCAACCCAAGATGACCAAGAGTGAAAGACACTTGGTTAGTGTCTTTGTCCCTTTGAAATTAAGCAATGATCCCAAGCCATTACCTGAAAAATTTAACCGATGGTTGCCCAAATTCAAAGGGGATGCTACTTGGACTGCCCATGGTTTTATTGAAGAATTCTACTAGTAGTTGTCCCCTAGATCGATTTTTGATGAAGAGATGATCATGATGCTTTTTGTCTTATCACTTGAGGGACAAGCAACATATTGGTATCTTAGCCTTCCCCTTGGGTGCATAAAAGACTTTGATGAATTTGAGGAACCATTCATATAAAGGTGGTCATGCAATGCCCAAGGAACCTTCAACATTGAAAGGTTCTACTAAATAACCAAGGGAAGGGAAGATGTGCAAGAATTCATTCAAAAGTTTGATAGGGTAGTCAAAGATATACCTGATCATTTGAAGCCATATGACACCAATATTCTTGACAAATTCATAAAAGCCGTGTATGGCCACCTCACTTATGTGTTAAGGGATAAGAAACCATCCACTTTGGCCGAGGTGAAGGAAATGGCAATGGAAGTTGAAGAAAACCTATGAGTTTCAAAGGTTGATATCAATGACCACCCTAGAGCTAAATTTGAATCCAAGAAGGAGAAGTCCAAAGATCAACACAAAGAAACCCTCCTTGCTATTGTCAAAAAGATGGATAGGTTCATCGAAGAGGCCAATGCCCATGATAGGGTATCATGAATAAAATCACTGCCTTGGAAAGGGTCCAAAAACCGAGTTATATCCCTAAAGGAAAACATTTTCCCAAAAAGCAAAATGAAGATAGACCGTGCTCTTCTCAAATCCCAAACACACTGGCCCCACTAATTCCATTAAGCCAAACTATTCATCGGATGATGATGAGAGTGAAGAAGATGAAAGTGAGGATGGGCAAACAAATGATCAAGCCAATCTCGTGGAAGTTGATGTCTTCAACATTTTGCTAGGAGGATCATACACGCATCCTCCCATTAGTGAGGTCACCCTTAGGGAAGAAAAGGAAGAATCCATTCTTAATGTTGATAGCCATGGAAGATTCAAAGGGGTCCAATATTCCTGAAAGGAAAAGAGCAAAGACCCCTCACCTCCTAAGGAACCACCTAAGGAAGATCCATCACCTAAGCAAGCCCCTTCTAAAGAATCCATCCCCAAAGTTCCTCATAAGAAGAATCCTCCAACAAAGGTTAATCAACAAAAGGATCCTCCTAGGAAAGAATACTGGAAAAAGGAAAAGTGGAAGGAAGTTAAACTTGGCATAAATATAGGAGCTGGTGTGGGAAAGATGACTATACCTGTTTCCCTAAAGGAAAATTTTATCCTCCCCATGCAACAACAACAACTTAAGACATCCCTTGGGATTCAAGATGAGGCAATACTTGAAGAATTGCAAAACATTCACATCCCTGATTGAAACATGGGACATAAGTCTTTCTTTCTCACTTTGGCTATCAATGACCTCTTCTTATGCAATTGTATGTTAGATTCTAGTGCTTCTGCCAATATCATGCCTTTGACTATTATGAAGCAATTGGGTCTCAACATCACTCGACCATATAAAAGGGTGTGTGGTTTTAATTCCAAACCTGTGGAGGTAGAAGGCATCATTAAAGATCCTAAGGTATTTTTAGCTAGGAATCTCAATATATCCCTCCTCATGGATTTTATTGTCATTGATATACCTGATGTGTGGGGGATGTTGTAATCCTAGAAATGGGGAGCTACCGTTGGGGGGCATGTTCAAATGGATTTATCATACGCAACCATTCCCCAATCCGATGGCACCCCTTTTATCCTTTATAGGGAACCTACTTATTCGCCACATGTGATCAACCCTGGACCATATTATGAGGCATGCGAGATTGAGAAACCTTCCCATATCCTCCCTACCCAGGAAATTCGAATCCTCAAATGACCAATCTTTGAAACAAGCAAAAAGTGGAAGCCTAAGAAAGAATATAAGGTTGGGGATTTAGTCTTGGTAGATAAGTATCCCGTACCTGTCACGATTCAAGGAAGGGTTGGAGATGACTATTACTACACTGCTAAACTTAGCGATGAACTTTGACCTAAGCCAGTCAAACTAAGTTGTATCACCTTCTTCCTTGAGACTTGGCATTGTGTTATATACATGGTAGAGTAGGATGCATTGCATGCTGATGTTTGCATTTGAAATAATGTCATATGATATTTCTCATGGGAGATTAGCTATAGTTAGATTAAAATTTGCATATTTTTATTTTTCTGTCGGTTTTATGGCCTAACATATTAGCATGTGCGATCATAAGACGCCACGAAAGCATGCTGCCCCATGTTTTTCCATCTATTATATGTGTAGA
This sequence comes from Pinus taeda, assembly GCA_000404065.3. Taxonomy (NCBI): domain Eukaryota; kingdom Viridiplantae; phylum Streptophyta; class Pinopsida; order Pinales; family Pinaceae; genus Pinus; species Pinus taeda. The sequence goes on along the minus strand of APFE031241266.1, from coordinate 14,039 downwards.
TGAGAGGTCTACGGTAACCAGGAGATTGTTGGAGTTCTCGTGACCTCCTATTTGAGTAGCTTCGCCCACTTCTTCGAGAGATCAAGGAAGGCAAAAGCCCTTTGTAGCCATCAGCTAGCTCATTGTGCCATTTCTCCATCACCTGAGCTAGCCATGTGGTCCCTCACCCATCTACTATGATCGTATGTTTGAAGGTGGGCCTCCCAAAATCTAAAGGTAGCCTTGTCATTTTAAGATTGAGTTTTGTAGTTTTCTTGTCATGGACACTTCTCGGCATGGATTTATGGGGAGATTCAGCAGAAAGAATGGGCTAGGTCTTTATTTATGTCCCCTAGACCCCTTTTAGGAATTAACCTTGGATTCTAGTCCCATGGGATCTCTTTTACTGACCATTTGGTTTCAGGGATGGAATTTCACGTGAAATTGTGATTTTGGTTGTGTGGTCCCGCTCTCTTATTAACTTATATTACCCTTTTCCCACTCATTACTATCAAATCCATTATTTTTCCCACCTAGGTCCACATTCCTCCATTGGGTCCACATAGGGTTAAACTACCCCTTTCCCTTGTCCACACCTTGGGTCATGTCCTGGAACGAATCCCGAAGGTTGATGCAACTGAAAAGAAAGTTAAAAGCATATATGGCCACATTCAATAGGGAAAGTACCACAAAATGCAAAAGATGGCCGAGACAAAAACATTTTAGCACGTGGGAAAAAGGAAATACATGAGCTCTACCCCATTATCATGGCCATCACCTTGGTTCCTATAGGTTCTATGAGCCTTCTTCATCATATAGGAACCCATGATTATCCCAACCCCTAGTGGGCAATGAACAACCCCACCTTAAAGGGGGGATTCCACTGCTTTATCTTACACACGATGCTCTAACCCCTTGAGCCTCGAGTAGTTAATCAAAGAAAATCATAAAAGGAAAAAGGAATATAAAGAAGGGTGGAAAAACCAAGGCTGAGGCACCTCATGTACCATGATGCTCCCTCTTACACATTATAAACCCAAAATGTGGGCTTCCCTATTATTAGCTACCCTTGTACCCAACATGTGACCCAGGGTTGTCCCTTCTCATCCCCTACTTCATTCACCTATCTATCACATGCCACCACCTTTTGACAGATGTACCTTGACTGTATTATCCCCTTTAGAGGTAGAATCCACCTAATAGGTGCTTGGTTAACCCATTTAGAGTTTAGGAGACACTGGCACATCTCGAAGCCCATTACGGAAGGGCAGGCCATTATGAAGTCCCCACTTGTGGTCCATGATTAGGTAAGCTCATTTACTCAATTTCTTTGATGACTTGTTATACTACAAAGCTAGGGGACGCATTAGATCTTATTCAGGATTGTAGATGGTTTTCATTTGGGGTTTGGTCTCCCTATACGGGGTCCTAATCCTCCAGAGAACTACATTGGCACATGTAAGGTGAGTGTTGAGAGCCACGCACCTCCACAGCAACAAAGTACACTCCATGGATCCCCACAACCATTTAGAGACTACTCATGGTTCACCTATTGGATGAGGAGGATGCACCTAATCCATCATGCCCAAATGGCCCCAGATCTACACCATACACTAGGCAGATGATCAACGATTTCCACGATGATGTGGCATCACCTACACCGTCATCTTAGCCCTTGAGGGCGACCTACAAGCATCTTCGATTTGTTTGGAGACCCATGAGGGCACTTGTGTGCCCCCAAATGTCATTTGGAGCACCACAGATTATCACAAGGGGCCACCCCCTTGACCACTGCCTTTGAGGGTCCTTCTCTTCATTATGGCACCCATAGACCTCGTTAGGCTCTTAGAGGGCCCTACCACATGCATAGATTATTATTTGACCTCTTGAGAGGCTTATCTTTTCATTCATGAGCTATTTTGGTGGGCTTGTCACCAAACGTTGTATTATTAGCACATTATTTTATGTTTGGGGCTTATGTAGGTTAAGGAGGCTAATTCAAACTCCTTAGATGTGTATAAATACAAGTGAGGTGAGATCATTTCTCATCATCACTTTGGATTGGATCTCTCTCTTGTTTAGATAATTTCACAATTTTTTCTAGAGAATGAATTGGAGCATTTATGGATGAATTTTGATGTATGGTTATTGGTCTATATTCTCTTGGAGCTTCTCTCTTGTCATTTGTGAATGGCTGGATATAGTCTGCTTCCTATAATTAAAAATTTTTTATGTTATTCTTGTTAATTTTGTCACATATGCTAGATGGCATTTTCGTTGTTTTAACTTTTAAGGCTAATTGTTGCTTAATATTGTGGGATTGTCTTTGTTATAGCGTTCTCTTCATGTATTGGCCCATTTAGTATGAGAAAAATCTCCTAGGGGTAAACCTGACATTGATAACACATTCCTCTTGTACATTTGAAGCATAAAAGCTGCAAGATTTCTTTCAATTAACCTAGAGGGGTTTGTGAAATAATTTTGAGGCGTCCTTGACTGGGAACCAATAAATCTTACACATAATCAACATACACTCCATTATCCCAAGGATTAAGGCACTAATCTACCAAGGGTGGTCACCAAAACACTTATTCTTTCACCTTCTCCCAAGTCTAGCCACATTAGGGTGCCTAGGGCATCAGTTTCCCGAAAAGTTAGCCACTGAAAAAGTTCGATCTCCTAGGGTCTCATGCGCTGGCCTTTCATCTATTCCTCCTCCAAATTTGAAGACATTCTCATAGTGGAGTTGGGCGAAAATCCAAGCCCTAGCTCCGAGACCAAAACTTTCCCTACCATCCCAAAGGCTAGCACTTTCCAGGGTCAAAGAAGCATCATTGAGTAAAAATACTTTCTTTGATCCTTCCCATCTTGTCTAGGGTAAGAATATCATTGATTGTTTCATACTTTCCTCATACCCTAGACCAGGTCCACTTGGCCCCGCTCCTTCAAAGGACCATTCTTCCAGAACCATCTGGGATACCAATTCTAGCGAGGATTTAGGGTGTGGGGAACTCCTTTCAAAGCCTATTCTCATACACTTAACCCCCAAAATCCTCTTCTTTTCCCTAGAAGCACATATTACCTTGCTTAGTAAGCAAGCAACCTCTGTCCTTCAAAAATTTCTGGGAAAGGGTCTGGGTTAGTCATATCCATTGAATTATCATTTATTAATGATTCCATACATATCGGGTCTCCTCCCACTGGTGAAAGTCCGTAAACAGAAGGGAGCCTTAGCTGAGGTGACAGTGGGCTAAGACTCCATTTGTTGCCCATGGCCTAGCATTTTCCCTTTAGGGATTCCCCTTAGGTCCCCTGCTAGTTTGAGTGGTAACAAGATTCTGATTTGTTTCTTAAGAAGGCTACCCATGTCAATCTAGAATAGTCGTCAATTACCAACATAAAGGATCGCTCACCCCTAGGTGCTTTTGTTCTGAAAGGCCCACACAAATCCATATGTACTAATTGCACATGCTTGCTAGTTGATAGTTGATCATTGGTCTTGAACGGAATTTGAACTTATTCCCATTTGGCATGATTTGTAGATATGATTTTGACGTTTCGTTATCTTAGGAAAATCTCTTACTGCTCTCTTTTTACTAAGTCTAATGATATGATCAAAATTTAGATGCCCTAGTCTCCTGTGCCATATAGCCAAGACTCAGCTTGCTTGCCCAAATTACATTCTTCACTATCTTCCTTCAAAACATATACATTTTTTTTTTGTTTAGACTCCTTTGGCTAGTATCTTCCCTGTTGTGGTTGATCTTATCTCAAAATCTTGAGCTCTGAAGATGACATCACAACCTCTATCACACATCTAACTTACACACATCTTTGTCTCGTCTTCTTCATAATATCAGCCTTCATATTCATTTGACTTCAATATCAACATTACTAACACTACAATCCTGCTTATGGAACCTCTTGAGAATCTCCTGCATGTACTTGCCCTGTCCTAAGAAAATATTGCCATCACCTTACCATACCTCTAGCCCAAGGAAATAGCGCATCAGCCCTAAATCCTTCATATCAAACTCCCTTATACGATCCTTCTTGCAATCTCAGATCTAGCTATCTACTCCTATCAGTATCAAGTCATCCATGTACAGTACTAGAATGAGTGGAAGACCTCCAACCACAATGTAGTACAGGTTAGAATCCGCCTCACTCTTAGTGAAGCCCAATCCTAGAAGGTAGTTGTCTATCTGGGGTACCAAGCCATTAGATCTTGTTTGAGCCCATGAAGAGCTCTCTTCAACCCGTGAACATGTATGTCTCTACTGAAAGTCTCAAACTCCTTAGGTTGCTCAACATATTTCTCTTGCTCAACAACTATGTTAACGAACGCAGTCTTCATGTCCATTGGTGGATCGTCTACGTTGTTTGCACTACAATCACCAATATGGTCCTAATGGATGAGTATTGAGTCACAGGTGCAAACATCTCATCATAATCTATGACTCTATGCCCTCGACCTGAGAGAACCCTTTGGCCACAATATAGTCTTGCACTTCTCCATAGTCCCAGCAGCTGCATGCTTGATCTTATACATCCAACATGAACCAACCATTGATTTATCTACCAATCTTGGCCCTATCTCTCAGACATTGTTCGTCATGATGGAGGAATACTCCACCATGGAAATTTGCCATACCTGCTAAGAGGTTGCCTCCGTGTAACAAGAAGGCTCTAAATCTATCAACTTGATCATCAGTGCCATGCACCCTTTATATCTCTGTGCATGTTTACTCTATGTGAATGTGGATCTGGGGACTCCAACTCTCTCCTGAGCCTCCTTAATCAGCAGATATACCCACTTAGCTCGTCCTCTCCCTATGCTAGGAGTCACTAAATGAGTGGGCCCCACTCGCTCTACTATCTCCTCCTGAACCTGTGCTTTCTCCTCATCTACGTATTGGTCGGCTTGCCTAATAGCTAGTTATGATGAAGATTGAGGAGCTGGTTGAGCTTCCTTCTTGGTAGTTGGTTGAGCCTGCTCCTTGGGAGCCTACTACTCCTCTTCTTGTGTTTCACCCTACTCATGCTCTAAGGACTTCCTGAGAACCATTTTCTCCTCAAACTTCACATCACGCCTGATTACTGTCTTCCTGAGTGTTGGAACGTACACCCTCTACGCCTTAGACATCTCATTGTAGCCCAAGAAAATGCCCCTCTACACTGTGGGCTCCAGCTTTTTCCAGTTATCAGAAGGCACATGGCAGTACACAAGGCTACCAAAAAAACGAAGTGAGACACGTCATGCTTCTTGCCTATGAAAGCCCTCACTAGTGTGACTATGCCTAGCACCCTGTGTGGGCTCCTGTTTTGCAAAAAGACTACAGCGTTGCATGCCTCTATCGACAGGAACATAGGAAGTCCCTGGTCATGCAACATGGCCTTATTCGCCCCAACAATGCTCTAGTTCTTGCGCTTAGCCACCCCATTTCGTTAAGGATTATAAGGCATGGTGAGCTCCTTCTTGATGCCCTCCTTGGCACATAAGTCATTGAAGGTGTTGGAGATGTACTTCCCACCGTTGTTTGACCTCAACGCCTTGATCTTCCTACCTATCTGGTTCTCCACCAAGGCTTTAAACTCTAGGAACTTCGAGAAGACCTCATCTTTATTCTTCATGAAGAAGATCCAAGTCTTTCTCAAGTGGTCATTAATGAAAGTGACATAATATCTATATCCCATAAGAGATGGAGATGAAAAAGGTCTACAAACATTCAAATGAACCAGCTCCAAGATGCTCTTAGCCCTGTTGTCTCTACTGGGGAAGGATGTCTTGACACACTTGCCAACTGTGCCCCCCTTGCACACATCATGTCGATCTACACCTACACTGTCATATCCATGTGGCAATCTCTCTGAGAATATTCAATTCTCCATGGTGTAAGTGACCCATACACATATGCCAAAGCTCCCCAAGGTCATAGCTCTCCTCATTGAATCCTCTACTACTCAAGGCCATGGTTTTCTCAAATTGTAGAGGTTCTTCACCCTAACTCCAATCTACTTGGCTGCTTCGGAGTTGAAAGGATCACTAAAGGCCTTTCCCTGTGGAAGATAACCTCAACCTTTGTTCTCCAAGGTTGAGACTAAAAGAAGGTTTTTCTTCAAACCTGGGACATAGAGGACATCTCTAAGGTAGAGAGGATTCCCATACTCCCTCTTAAACTTGACAATAACCATGCCCTTGGCTAGGTACTTGCCATCATCTCCCAATTCTACATGAAACCGCATGTCCTTTTTGGTCAACTGGATGAAATACTCCTTATTCCCTGTAATGTGACAGGAAACTTCACTATCAACATACCACATTCTACTAGCCATTAAGCTTGCCTTGCAAGCTATGAGTGAGAACTCCCTTTCAAAGTGAGAAGTGAACTCCTCCGCCTCTAATAATGCTTCCACATGGTGCTTCTTAGATTGTTTCTTCATGCATGGACACTTGGTGAAATAGTTTCCAAACTGATAGCAAGAGAATCATTTTATCTTCCTGAGATCTTTCTTCTTCTTCTCGCCCCTGGAGGTAGACTCGGCCCCTCTTGTGTCTTTCTTGCTTTTGGCCTTGTCCCCTTTGTCAACTAGGGAAAAGTTCTCCCCTTCCTCTGTCTTAATGTGAGATTTGGATCTAGTCTGCTTCTGAATCTCCTCCTGGACGCAATCACTCCACAACCACTCCTAATCTCAAAGCTTCTCTCCACTACTCACTGCACACTGAATTTTTCCCATGACTTGGAAAAACCCAACAGTGCAAAACTGACAAGGTCTTTGGATGGAGTCACTCCATAGCCACTCCCAATCTGGAAGCTTCTCTCCACCACTCACTGCATCAATAAAGTTTTCCCATGACTTGGAAAAACCCAACAGTGCAAAACTGATAAGGTCTTTGTTTAAGACTATCTCCCCAACTCCAGCTACTTCGTCCCTCACTTGCGTGAATTTGGCAAGATATGAGACCACAGACTCAAATTTCACCAATATGATATTTTTGAGTTTCTCTCTGAGTACCATCTTCTTGACCTCACTTGAACCCTAGTACAACCCTATGATGGTTGTCCACATAGCTAAGTTGCCTTTTTTACGGACAAGGGAGGTATGATATGATCCTTGACTCCTTCAAGGATAATTCTTCTAGCCTTTGCATCTTTCTTATTGTGTTGAGCCAGCTACTGAGGATCTGTTGGTTGGGCTGGTGATCTTTCCACAAACTCCCAAACTCCCAAACTCCTTACTCCTCCAACACTACACCAATCCTCTCCCTCCAAGAACAAAATTTTGAGGCCCCATCAAGGCGGTCCTCAAATCTCATCCCCAAATATGCTATACTGTAGATCGATTTGCTTAGAGCTACTTGGAGAAAACCTATGTTGCAGGAAACATAGGGCAAGGGGGCGTTTCCGTACGGAAACGGGTACGAAACGCTGAAATGCATTTGGTACGGCCCTGAAACGCGTTTCAGGCCGTGCTGCCACGTTTCACGAAACTGAAACGTGGCCAGTACGACTTGAAACGCGTTTTAGGGCCGTACGACTCACGTTTTAGCTTTTTACTTGTGTTTTAAATTTTTTTTTTTAGTTTGTTTTCTAATTTATTTTTAGGTTATCCTAGTGACTTTTAGTTGCTTTTAGATGCCTGTCTAAAGTTATAAAAGTGAACTTTTGCCCTAGTGTTGATATGCGGTTCATGGTAATGTTAAATTCTTAAAGTAAAAGTGATATTCTCCTTTATTTTTCATTTTCATCCTTTTACTTAAATTTTTAACATTACCATGAAATGACTCAGGATGTTTGAGAGTGGTTTCGGCCTCATTGGATTTCATATGGAGAAAGTAGAATTTTTAGATCTCACTCAAAATCCAGCGGACTTATCTGTTTTTCAGGATTTTAGGATTGGGGGGATTGCAATGTTTCCATTGGATTTTGTCATGTACTAGGGTATGGAACTTGTATTTAATCAAGAGAACCAAGCCCTCTATGCAGGGGAGATTCCCAATAATGAAGAGCATGTAGGGTACCAGGGTATGAAACTTGTATTTAGTCAAGAGCACTAAGGTCGTTTGACTATGTAAGAGGAGACTCCCAATCAAGCACGAGACAAGAAATTAGAAATTTCTCGTGGCTGATTTTGGATATTTATATTTTCATTATGTGATCATTCATGAGTAAATGTGATGTAAATTTAGAGACTTATAGTTTATGCATTGACAATTGACAATTTTATCATAATGTAATAAATTAGAATGTATCATATTGCTTTATGATTGCACATATTCGCGTTTCCCCGTTTCCAAAATTTGGGGAGGTCGCGTTTCGTATCGCTTCCCGTTTTGGAAACTCGTACCTGTTTCCCCGTTTCGTGCAACTTAGGAGAAAACACTTGCACAAATATCTCTCGCTCACTGATAAACTACGTCTTCTTTGTCTTTAAACCTGCTCCTGAGGAAGTAAACACACTTTCTGGTCTTCAATCAAAGGCTGAGCTCTCTTACCATGTTAGATTTTAATACGCAACTACTAATTTAATAAATATTCTGAAATGAAAGAACTAAAAATTGAACATTCAAATACATTTACTAAATATTTTGAGTATTCTAACTGAACAATAGCAGAGGAAATAAACTTTGAAGACACAAGTGCAATCTCTTGGTGGTTTTATTAGGCTTCAACAACTTAGAGTCATTACGAAAATGGTTACAAGGGGCGACTTCCCTTTTCAACAACAAACTCTCTAAGACAACTCTTCCAAAAGTCGCAAACTCTTCCCTCAAACTCGCCTTGTTTGTACCAGCATTGTACAAATTCATGGATGAAATGTATGACTATGTTGTACATCCTGATTACTTTGGCTCTAGTCATGATGTTGGCTGAAGATGAACCAGACCATCTGGCCCCCTTTTCTCTTCCTCAATGCACTAAATTGAACTCTCAATAGCTGAAAACCTTAGCTACTCTAATGCTAAGCTAAAACCACTAGTGATCTAGTGCATAATGAGCCAAATTTGTTCCCTTTTGTTCCTTTGAATTTGACCTAGGCTCACCATCTCCACCAATGGTTGAGATCACTTCAATTTTTTATTATAGGAAAATTAATTTTCCTAAGTCAAAATAATGAGATAAAGTGCACACTGAGCCTTGGCCCTCCTGTGGATCCCCCTACTAAATTTAGTGCACCTCTAAACTTAGTTTAACGCTTCCTCCTCTAACTCCATTCAACAAATTTCATGTTCATTGTTTCACTTTGGAACAATGTCAGGATGGCATCCCACATCGTACATCTATCCAATTCTACAATACGGGGAACGATATGATCTTTGTGTTAAAATTATATTGCAGTTAATCTAGTTATTATTATCCTATCTTTTATAGATTATTTGTCCTAGTAAATTAATTTACTACAAATACTGAGTAAAAACACTATTGCAATATTCACCAAATAATAAACCATAGGAATTGAGAAAGCCACACACATAAAATAGACAACAAAATTTTTGGATAAATTGTCCCTGGAAAAACCCCAATGTGGGGAAAACTAGTTTTGCCAATGAGGGTTTTAATAATCTTTAGCAAATCTGTAATTGAAATTTACATAAAATTCTTGTTGTCAAATGGCAAAGTTCTCACAAATTATTTTCTTCACTTTTCCAAGTAGATTCGATCACCTAGAAGAAATTTGGCCCCTTAGAATCAATTTGGCCCTCCCGCACAGCACTAACTCAGCCCACATGTGTGGCCTAGAGAAAACTCAGCCTCCACTGGCAACTCCTACCCCAAGAGAAATATTTTGGCCCCCACTAGAAAATTGATCTTCTATGGAAAACTCAACTTTCCTCTTGCAAATCAACCTCTTTGGCAAATTCGTCCTTTTTCTAGCAATTCACACCACTAGATAAAATTGTCCCTATGCAAAATAATTCGACCTCCTACTGTCTCTTGGAAACTAGAAATCACTATGAAGAAATCTCCCTAGCAAATCTCTCCTCAATCACTGATAAAACCCTATGTTGGTGTCAACCCATGCTATCACTACGCCCTTTCTCATTCGCTATTTGTGTGTCTCCAAGATGCCCATCGACTTCCTCTTATAATTTCTCATTGAGCAATCAATGACCAAGATCTAATCCCAATCGATGGCTAAGACCATCTTGACTCCATCAGATCACTATTGTAGAATTCAGTAGAGAGAAATCGACATGTTTCAATTAGTATTGATTAATTAACCTTTTTCTCTAAGTAAAACTTAGGAAAAATAATTAAAAACTGAGCAATAATCGAATTAAGACATTTTCCCTTAGAAAAATAAACTGAGCTTGGAGATAATTAATTCTCTTGTGCTCTTAGCCTCATTGACACCTCCTTAGACCAAAACACCTATCTGAGCTACAAAAACTAATACCCCCTCTTAGGGAGGAAGGTGTTCTCCACAACACCCAACTTATCTCTGAAGAAGATGAATCTCGCCTTCCCCAAGGCCTTCGTCAAGATCACTACTACCTATTGATTTGTAGGCACATATTGTAGTTGAATTGTCCTGCATTGTACACAATACCTGATGAAATGATATATGATGTTTATGTGCTTTGACCTATCGCGAAACACCAAATTCACAGATAGCCTAATACAACTCTGATTGTCGCAACGTATCACTATTGTCTTATCTTCTTACCAAACAAGGCTACTAACAACTTCCAAAGCCAAATGGGCTCACATGTCGCCATGCTCGCTACTATATACTTCGCTTCTACAGATATCAGTGCCATGGACTTTTGCTTCCTGCCATATCAAGAGACAACTTCCGATCCCATGCTGAAGCAACACCCTGAAGTGCTTTTCCTGTCCACTGTACTGTCTGCCTAGTATGCTTCAGTATAGCTTATCAACCTGATACCATCACCTTGAGTATATCTAATCCCATACTCGATTGTACCTTGCAAATAACATAGCACATGCTTCGCTGCTCTCCAGTGCACTCCCTTCGGTTCCACCTCTATCATGGGGTTTTGCTGGAGGTATGTGTCCAATTTCTGCACCCACCCTCTGGCAGAGCTCCTGGCTGAAACATCAAAGCTGGGGAGGATTAGTTTTCCCACTGTCTTATGTATTTCTTGATTCAGCTGACCTCCCCTATATGGTGTAAATGGCTTCACCCACGTGGCATGCACACCTCTATGGTCTTTGTCATAAAAATGAGGATGGGTTTAGTCCATCTTAGGACTTGTTTCATCCTCTGACTCCTGTCCTTTATCTGCATTTTCATCTTCTTCTTCAGGGTCTTGAGTCTTAGGTTTGCAATTTTTATTTTCTTTCTTGCATAGTAGCCACACTTCCATTTGCTATGTCATCTTTATAAAAAGTCTGCTAAGATATTCAAATTTTTGGGCCAATTCTGTGAACTGTTTTCCTTGCTGCAACTGTCTTGGAAGCATTTTTCCACTGTTACCTTTAGCATTATGATTATAGTCTTGGAATTCTTCTACACGATATTGCCTTGATTTGGACCCACAACTGGCCAAAATCTTGCTTTCACACCACTGTAATATTCCCTGTAGGAAATGCCCAAAATGACCACTATAATTTCTGAGTTTTAATAGTTCTTCAGTGAAGAATTGTGTCATACATATTATGAACAAACTGTCATAGGTGATTTGTCTTGCTTTGCCAAACATAAGGTAAAACACAGACCCAAAAAAATATTCGTAACACATTCCAGCTCAAGTACGATGATCATATGGAGCCCAACATATTATTTCTCGCTGAAATGAGGGTGTTACAGCCATATAAACTGCCTTTTCTCCAATGTAATTTGTTCAGAAATATATATCAGCAGAGAAATGAACGTTACATTATTATATGAGTAAGAATGCAGTGCATAAATCAGAGAGGAATTTGGTCAATATCAGTGGGAAAATATATTGATGAAATCATGGCCCTTCTTTATGGCATAGCAGTGGCTCTTCCATCTCCAGGGTTACTCATTTTGACTCAGCCAAGCATCATGCAAAGTACAGTGACTCAGTTGCCAGAATAACAAGGAAATTGTGTTCCTTATCTCTGTGAATATCAGTCATAATATCAGTCTATTTGCAGTGAGAAATAATGTGCCAAACCCTTGTAGAATCCACAAGTGTGTGCTTCAGACTGTTTGTTGTTTGTTCACAAAAGATGGCATCAGCAATTCCAAAATCCAGCCTCCTTATAAATGCCAATATCTCAGCTCAAAAACCACAAGCCTCCTGTAGAATTCGGCAAATCATCTGGTGCAGGGAACATAGGAATTGGGATTATGGCTGCCAATCTGAGCCAAGGGAACATAAGGAATTCCCATGACCTATGCTATATTCACTATGGCAGAGATCTGAAAACTATTGACTGGACTCCCATGCAAATGGCCTCAAAATTAGAATATCTTTCGCATAAATTGACCCCTGCAAACTAATCATTAGCTTCAGAATTCAACCTCTTGCTGATGAAGGAACTCATCCCCCTTAGAAAGATCAATACGATGTCTTGAGATGAGGCAACTCAGCCTTGGGTCTGGAGGTTCAATCTTCTTCAATCTTTCATGCACTCGACCTTGAAAATTCCCACCAGAATTCGGTCCTCCAGTCATTGTGTATTCGGCCTCTTTGGAGAGGATAAATTGGCCCCTTGAGAACAATATATTCTTGGGAGAAATTGGCCTCTTTACTAATGAGCTAAGTCACAGGACACCTCCCTCAAGGTCTCGTGTCCCATACTTCATGTGTCGACTACAAAACATGCACTAAAATGTGTCGAAAAAGATTTTTCGTGTCCAATCGAGACACGTGTTTTGGATGTGGCGAAAACGTGCCCTAACGTTTCTGGCTCTTAGGACACGTGTCCCATGAAAAGTGGCATTTAAAACCCATGACATGGTTTATTTTTGGGTTTATTTTTGTCATTGTTCACCGCGGAAGTCAAGTTTGCTCACCTCCGAAATTGAATTTGCTGAGCAATGTGAGGAATTCCATCAGATTTTAGTGCAATGCTCATAACTTCACATTCAAAGCATAGTTCATAACTTCACATTCAGAGCATAGTTCACAATTTCACATTGAGAACGCAGTTCACAAGTTCTAAATTTCTAGTTTTATTTTATCAATCATGATATCTCTAAATTTCTAGTGAGTAGTTTCTTATGTGCTTGAACAATTGTTAATAACATGAACAATGAACATTGCACTTTGAACATCATTGATGTAGTAAATTAGTAAACTAACTAGTAAATTACTAAATAGTAAATACTAAATAGATATTTGTAGAAATTCTGATGGTAGGTTAACCCGATAATGCAATATAAATCAAAGCAAAATACTATAACCTACTTCTACTATCAATTTGTGGAAGCTTAAAGATCGAGCTGAACAATATAACTAGAAGAAGAAGAATCAATTGCACAATACACATGAAAATTCTTTGGAGAAAGCCTCCGCTAAAAACCCCACTATCTGTATTATCATACAAGGTGGAAATACATAGGAATTATACAAAGCCTTAGCTCTCACAGCTAGCTAGCCCTTAGTACAATCCTCACAAATGCTCATAGGCAATCTTGGCTGCTCTTCAGCCTTCCTCTTTGCCCTCCAAGCTCCTATTTCCTTGTGCTGTTCCTCAAGGATGATTCTCCTGTTCACCAAGTGGAACACTCTCTCACACATTGTCAGAACTGCGCAATCCTCAAGGAATGATTCCTTGACTGCATGCATGAGTTTTCTTATAAAGAAAGCACATGCAACTGATAGTACATTGTCTTTTCCTATAATCTCAACTGGGTCTTTCTCAGAATAGACATGCATGAGTTTCTGATGAGGGAATCTTAGTTAATTGGTGTAGCACTAGTTGAGTGCATGCATTAATCAACTGACTGTTAACTCACCATTAGTTCCTTAAATAATTTGGAACTAATTTAACTGGACTTAACTCAGTAAACTGAGTTAACTAATTACAACTCAAATATAACTCAATCTTATCTCCTTAATTTAAGGGATAACTCTTGCATGACTTTAGAAAGATTTCTAACTTGAATTTCTCCAA
>APFE031241263.1:57282-78079 GCA_000404065.3 Pinus taeda | reverse complement strand
TTTAATATTTTTTTAGTGTAATGTAATTCAGTCTCCACTCTCCTTCTCGAGTTCCTTCCCCTTGATATACTATCTACATATGTTACTCATTTAAACAATGGGGTGATAGTGTATAAAGGTGATGATGAAGGGTGCTTCTTGCACCTTCTTCTTAAAACTATGATAATTCGGATGGTGAAACTCGAAAAATATATAGAGAGAGAGTAATGGTGTTATTTTTTTATAAATAAAGTGTTATAAGGTATTAACAATATATTTAAAAATATATATTAAAAAAAAAAAAAAAAAAATTAATATCATGTTTGATTTTATTTAATTTTCATTTTTTTAAATATATTAAATTTTTGGATTATGATTTTAAAGATATTACCATTTTAAATTTGGAAAATAATGGTATAATAATATTTATTTCTTAATTTAAGATGAATTATAAGATTTTCGTTGTAATGATATTAATTATCAAGAACATAAATTTAAAAGCAATTTTGATTATACAAAAATTTGAGACTAATATTAGAAGTGTTTTTTTTTTTCATTTTATAGCTGGTTTTAAGGTTGGTAAGTGTTATTTCTTGATTTTGTATATTATTTTAAGGATTTTTCTTATAATAATGAAAATTGTTAAATCGTGATCTCAAAGAAGTAATAATTGAGTTGATAGGTGATTTACAATCACAGGAGCTTCACTCAATGAACCCTTGACATATCACATGCATTTATATTATACTAAAAAATACTCCTAATTTGGCTACATATTGGAAAATACCTCTAAAAATCACATTATTTAACCCCCAACCAATAACCCAATACACCTTTCTAATTTAAAAAACGACTACCTTCACTAGATATTATAGGTATTCATTTTTCATTAGCATTTTTTATAACCTTTAAATTTTTTTTTATTAACTTCGAGCTCCATTTTTTATACCTAACAATATAAAAACCATTTACCCCCTATATATCCCCCAATATATTATGTCATTTTTCCCTCAATATATTTCCCCCAATATGAACCCACGTGGTATGGTATTGCTCCCCCAGTGAAGCCCCCCGTGTCTACAACCCAATATAGTGGAGAAGTGTAGGTGCAATGTATGTAAGTAAATAAGTAAGTCTGTCAACATATTTTAAAGGTTGGGAAATATTTTAAATGTCAATCTCCATATGTTTTAAATATTCAAATTAAAACATATAAATGTAAATTGTAAAGTAATGTAATGTAAAATGTAAGGCGCTGAGCTATCAATTTGATAAAAATAAATTGGTATATCTATAATGTAAAATTAACATACTATTGTTTTTGTAAGAAGCTATTTCTTTATATATTATTATTGGTATAATAATAGATAATATTTATTATTATTATTATTCCAATATATTATAATAACAATAATCTCCATTATAAGTATTATATTATACCTTACATATATTACTAATTACACAAAGTGACAATTCTCAATCATATGGATGGATGGAGAGAGAGAGAGATATGGGTGGGAGAGAGAGAGAGGAAGGAAGAAAGAGAAGAAGAGAGGGAGGGAGAGACGGATGGAGTTGGAGGGGGAGAGAGAGGGAGGGAAGAACAAAGACATAGGGAGATATAGGTGGAGATAGAGAGGGAGTGACAAGGGAGGGAGGGAGAGAGAGAGAGAGAGAGAGAAGGGGAAGAGAGAGACATGAAGACACAAATATGGAGGGGAGAAAGAGGGAGGGAAGAACAAATACATAGGGAGATATAGGTGGAGATAGAGAGGGAGTGACAATGGAGAGAGAGAGAGAGAGAGAGAGAGGGAGAGAGAGAGAGAGAGAACAAAAGAGAGAGAAGGGGAAGAGAGAGATATGAAAACACAAAGATGGAGGGGAGAGAGATGGGGAGAGAGAGAAGGAAAGAGGAAGGGAGATAGTGGCAGAGATGGATGGTGGAGAGAGAGAGATTGGGGGGGAGAGACAAAGGGAGTTGGGAGAGAAAGGGAGAGAGAGGACTTGACGAAGAGAAAGGTGGAGAGAGAGGGGGGGACTGAAAAGGGAGAGATGGAGACAGAGTGAGGGAGAGAGGGTAGCAGGAGGAAATTGAGAGAGATAGAGAGGAAGAGGGAGGGAAAGAGTGATAGATAGATACAAAAAGAAAGTGTGTGTGTATGTTTGGGGGTGATATAGAGAGAAAAAGAAGGGGATATATTGATAGATATGTAGAGAGAGAGAAATAACATGTGTGTTTGGGGGGGGGGGGAGATAGAGAGATAAAGAAGGAGAGTTGGAGGGAGATAGAGATATAAATGGCGAGAGAGAGAGAGAGAGAGAGAGAGAGAGAGAGAGAGATGGTGTAGAGAGAGATGGGGGAGAGAGCGAAGGGGAGAGAGAGAAGTAGTGAGGGAGATAGACACAAATATGGAGGGGGGAGAGGGAAGAAGAAAGAGACACACAGAGACAAATACATATATTATATAGTATTCTATAATATTGAACATTATTAACTATAGAGAAAGAGAAGTAAGAATTTTACAAAAGGTAAAAGAAGTTGGATTTAGAAGCCATAAATACTTTGGTTTTTCATCTAAATAGATGCATTTATTTCAGTGTACGTGTTGATTCATAATCATATTTGATCGATTGCAATTGATGCATTGATTTCAATGTAGTTGTTGATTTCTAATCTTATTTGATTGCTTGCACTAGATGCTTTGATTTCAGTGTAGATGTTTATTTCTAATCATATTCGATTGCTTGCACTAGATGCATTATTTTAGTCTAGATGTTGATTTCTAAACTTATTTGATTGTTTGCATCAAATGCATTGATTTCAGTGCAGATGTTGATTTCTAATTTTATTTGAATGCTTGCAGTAGATGCATTGATTTCATTGTAGTTGTTGATTTCTAATTTGATGTAACTAGATGTAAGATGCACATTAATTTCAAAGTAATTAGATTAATAGTGTGCATTGATTTCAGTGTAAGCACAAAATAACTATTGACAATGTGCATTGATTCTTGTGTTACAGTAATTCAACCATAAATAAAATACTTGAATTCTCATCTTAAATAAATGTTCACTTACCTAAAATGTTTTGTTTTTGAAACTATAAACTATTTCTAATTGCCTACATTTTTATTATTCTCATTTTCCATCATTCAACATTGTTAGTCACTTTGCATTCAAACGAGGTAATGGAAAACAACTACTATTGAAACTAACTTGGGGTTTAACACTCCATAAGTCACAATGATTGACTTTGGAGAAAAATACTATTAATATTGGAGTGCAAGAGAGACAACATATGATGTTTACTTCAAAAGCTTGAGTTAAAGAATTTGAATGGTCTACGATTTCAACCACCCTTTTCATATGATCCATATGAAAATATGGCAAAACTAATAGGTGTGACAATAAGAATAGTAGAAGAAAATAGTTTGAGATTGATCACAATGAATACATTCTTATTATTCCCATTTTCTATCATTCAACATTGTTACATTTTCACTTTTCATTCAAAACTTTTGTTTCAACATTTTTCATCATTCAACTTATTAACAATATCTATTATCTCAACAAACTAAGGTAACTGAGCAATTTTACAATTAAAATGATTAGATTAGTTTTAGAAATATTTGATATATTTAAAATGATCAGATTAATTAGATGTTCAACAAATTTTCCATGATTGCAGAAGATTGAATCTAGCCTAGATCCATCTTATCCTCGAATCTATCAAGCACTAAGAGGGATGAAATCTCTCGATATGAAAACCTTTCCACAAGTTTTGCACTAAAAAAAGAGGTTTGCACCTCGAGATATTTGATCTCTCTCGATTCTTAATATATTTGAGGTTAAGATGGATATAGGATGGTTTAAATAATAAAAGTTATTAAAAAAATAAAGTTAAGAAGATATTGTTTTTAGTACAAATTTTCCTTTTTAAATGTGTGAATTAGGCATTTATATTATATTTCCACTATAAAAAAGTACATCGTCCTATACTGATAGGCCACTTGGGTAATGACACTAGTAGCACAAGTGCATTTCCTTTTTCCATATAATTATATTTTCAAAACTAATGCAATAATGCAAAATAATAATTCTGAGAATGTTAGAATTACTACTTCCTAGCATATATTTATAATCAAACTAATTAGCAAATTCATTGTTGATGGAAAGTAAAGCAAAAAACTAAATTCTTAACATGTTACCTTGGAGGTGAGTCAACTCATACAACCATTGGATTCTCTTATTCTTCTTAAGAATCAAATAATTCCAACTTTGTTATCCTTTTTTCCAATTAGAAGACATTGTTGTCCATTTATTTTCACCTATATTTGGAAGGAATCTTTGCAGAGCAATCTTTCTTATCGGACCTCACTTCTCTCCACTGATACTTTTCCATGATAATTTTCACTAGTAAAGATCCATTGTTTGGAGATACCTGTTGTATCGACCTCTATCAATGCCAATGTTAGGGATCCACTGACCCGCCTTTCTTTTAATTTCTACATTCTGAATAAGTTTCCTATCCATTCCAACTTTAACTTTTGCAAAATTGATTTCATTTCTTGCCTCTTGAGACATCTACTCCAAGTATATAACAAATTATTTCTCAGCATTTAGTTGTGTTTGGGTAAGAGGGTTACCATTGCATCCATGGTGGTCCCTGCAAGTCTGGCTAACACCAATGTGAGGCATGGTATTTGGTTTGCATGCCTTAACAAAAAGGAGGCATCGTAGGAAGGGAGAAAGAGACCAAAGAGATTTCATAGGGGGATTTGGCGTCAATAGAGGATGGATGGAGGTGAGTAAGAGAATACACCAAGTATAGTCAACCATGAGGTGACTGTAGAGGGAGGAAACAAAGAAGGTAGGGTCACTCACTGAGAGGGAAGGTGACAATAGAGAATTTACCAATGAGTTTGAACTCCACTAAACCATAAGAAAAAAAACACAAAAATGAAATCAAGATCAGTAGTTCTCAAGGAGAACAAAGAGGGGTTAACCAGGGTGGTTAGATGGCTCTTCAAACCAAGAGATGATGTAATTGTTGAGAGAAAACCGAGAGTGAAAATGTTAAATAAAGAAGGCCTATGAAAATCTCTTAGCCTAAGGAAAGACACCAATGAATGGTATGCTAGAGAAACTCTATGTTTTATGTAGTCTCATCCAACCTCCATGTCGTGGACCATTGTGGATGGGTATGGTGGTGAGGGTGAGCTATAATCATAGTTGAATTGAGGAGGAAACAACTAGGATGTAGGTAATGAACCTTGTACTAACTCCATTAAACCCATGTCATGTTGCATGTGTGAATGATTGTACTTAGTCGCCAACTCTCTAGGTTGTATAGGGCGATGTGAATGGTGACAAATATAGCAAATCATTTTCTCATGGGTGGTTGAGGTGGCACTCCATCCAAGGTTTTTAATAATAATTTTCAATTTTAAGATTAATTTTTTTTAATAATATTAAGATTATATTTATAAAAATAATAACATTAATTTAAAAAAATATTAATATATTATTTCCTAATTTGAAAATTAATTTTAATGTTTTAAAATAATTTCTAATATTAACAAAAAAATTAGAAAAGACGAGTGTCATACCAATAACTAGATTATAAAAAATAAAATTGATAATATATACTAATTTGCACAAAATGTTAAACTTAGGTGTTGTCTAACTATTTTAGATTTTGGAGTTTTTGGCAAGAATTTAGCAAAACAATCTTTGGTTAAAGAGTGATATTTTGTCATTTAAAATGCATTTTTCACCACATTTATAGATTCAACACTTTAAAAAACCCACAAATCACTTAAATTGTGGAAAATTTACAACTCAAACATGTGGTTATAACAAATCTTTATCAAATTATAAATAAATTTTAAATAAGCCAAAAAAACTACAAAATATGATAAATAACTAAAACTTACCAAACAGATAATCTAAATCTAAAACTTAAATTAATTAAAAATAAGCATCCACTTACAATAAATAAGAACGAACAAGTCGACCATACAATAAATTCCAAACAATGTAACTCTCTTTGAAGAACGAACATGTCCACGAAAAGATTTACCATGTCCAGTAGGTATCACTTTACTCATCGTGAATAACTTGGCAAGTTGAAAAAAAAACAAAACAAAACAAATTTACCCACAATTACAAAATGCGAAACATGGTAGTACGAATTAGCAAAAATACCCACAATTAGAAAATGTCAAACATGGTAGTATGAATTGTGATGCATTATGGATATGTGGAATAGTTATATTTTATGTTTTGATATATTGAAGTATAAATTAATTGGTTTGGGTAGGTCCCCAATGTTGTTGTTTGATTTAGGAGGAATTTTACCAAAAAAATATGACTTATTTTATACAATTGTTTTGTAGATCCATCATGTAACAAGTTGATTGTTGACACGTTTCGAACCATCTAATGTAGTTTATCATTAGAACAATTAGATTAAATAGAAAAAATCCATTTCAACAAAGTTTAAAAACAAAGAGTCTAAATATACAATTTTTTTTTTTTTGTAAGCTTTGGTAGGACTCTCCAATTTGCATGTCCATTACATAACCCACTACGGGGGAAGGGTAGTCCAAGATTTGAACCCAAGACTTCTGGTTCGGTGAGACTTCATTTCCACGGCCACTGCCAATTGAGCTACCCCATGCGGACCTAAATATACAATTATAATAAAAGGTAAAATTAAAATTAAAAAAATCAAAACTCCACAATAATTAATTAATAGATTATATGTAAATTTACAACACTCATTCATTTGTGATCATTCAATTCTCAGGTCCTTGATGATGGGTGAAGTGTCTACCCGAAACATTGGACAAGATTAAAAATCATTCACATAATTTCACTTGCAAAATTTCTCTCAATATGAATAATTGCGGAAATATACACTCTTATTCGTGGCCTCTACGGGGAGGCTTATCTCACGGAGATCAAGTTATTTGAGAAGTTGTGCTCAAAGCTATACAAACGAGTTGTTGAAGCATTCGTAGCACTCGTTTATGATCATTCAATTCTCAAGTTCCGGACATTCTTAGCACTCATTTATGATTATTCAATTCTCAGGTTCTTGACGATGGGTGAAGTGTCCACCCAAAACATTGGACAAAATTAAAAATCCTTCACATAGTTTCACCCACAAAATTTCTGTCAATAAATATAAATCATTTAAAAAAAATAGATAATAATAAAATATTAATATTCGAACCATATAAATAATAGATTATATAAAAATATAAAGGTAGCAGAACTCGGATTGAATAAAATAATTAAATAAAATTAAGGGTCAAAGAAATATATAAAGTTTAAAAATTATTATAAATAAATAAAATAAAATTACATGTAAATATTAATAAAAATATTATTATAAATAAATTATATTATTAATAGAAAATAAATTCATAGCTATATTAGTAAAGAGTAAAACAAATTAATAAAAGGTAAAAGGAAAAAGAGGCAAATACAAATAAATAAGTAATAATAAAATAAATAAATAAATACTTTAGAAAAGGTTGGTTGGCAATACATTTGTCATTTTGCCCCAAGGCAGGGAAAAACTTGAATTCATTATGCATCATATTAATATCCTTTTTGAATTCATTAAATTCACGATGGAGATTGAAGTTAATGCCATCATTCTCTTTCTTGATGTCCTCATCACCAAGAAGGAGGATGGCTCCATATCCCATAAGGTTTCCACAATAAGACTCACACTGAGCAATATATCCATGCCGATTCCCACCATCACCCAACCCAAAAAATTTAGCGTTTTGAACATTCTTGCTACCATAGCCCTGAGGATTTTTGATGATATTCATATCAATGATGAGAAAGCTCATCTTTTGGAGGTTTTCATGAATAATGGTTATAGAAAGCATCAAGGCCTGAAAGCCTTCCAAAAAGAGGAAAAATGACTAAGGGCTAAGGCTGATCCCAACAATCCTATTTCCAATGTTCATCTTCCTTCTATTAAAAGAACTACCGACACATTAGATCGTATTCTTAAGAAGAATAATATCTATGCCACCTTCAAGTTGATTAACACTATTCGGTATTCCCTTAGGTATGCCAAAGATCGAATAAACCTCTTTAACTCTAAATTTGTTTAGATGATCCCCTATTCATGTGCAAAGCCTTATATAGGTGCGATGGGTCATTCTATCAAGCGTAGAATTTAGGAGCATGGTGTAGACGTTAAGCATAATCGATCTCAGTCTTTGGCTCTTGCTAAGAATTCTCCAAAGACTAAACATCACATTTGTATTGAAGATATTCATCTCATTACTAAGATCTCTCATTATCATTACAAAAGCTCTGAGAGGTCATTGAGACAAAGAAGCAGTCTGACAATAGTCTTAATAGGGATGATGGTCAAAGAATCAATGTAAATTGGATCCTTTCCCTCTCTTCAAGTCATTCTTCTTCTTGATTTTAATCCATCTCTTATTTTTCTAATTTTATTAGTACTTACTTATTTGTACTCCCCTCTTTTTCTTTTTACCTTTGATTATTTTATTTTATTCTTTACTAATATGGCTATTCATTTTTTTTATTAATAAGATGATTTTTTTATAACATTAATATTATTAATATATCTATATTATTTAATTTATTTATCTATAATAATTTTTAAATTATTATATATTTATTTTACCTTTAATTTTGTTTAATAATTTATTTAATATATATTTAATTCTAGTTTTACTACTACCCTTTTCAATACCATTATCAAATTCTCTAATGAGACTTCGTATAAGGAGATTAATAGAACTTCTAATTCTTGGTATGAAAATGATTGTAAAATTGCCAGAAAAATGATCAGATATGCCCTTAATGAAATCATTAAGCTCTAGAATATAAGTATATACAAAGTTGTCATCAAAAGGAAGAAGATGACATATATTAATAATAGACAAAAGCATCTTCTCCATCTTTCCAAAGTTGCACCCAAAACGTTTTGGTGAAATCTACTTGTTCGTAAAACTAAAGATAATCATTCTATTCCCTTAGAAAATTGGGACAACTATATTAAGAAAGTGTATGAATCTTAAAACACCATGGGCACCATTTTAAACACTCATATTAAGGAAGATGTATTTTCTCTATAAGACGTTGACTCTGGGATCAATAAGCTCGCTAATGGGAAAGCTGAAGATATTTAAGGATATCAAGCAGAGGCCTTTAAAATGGGAAGATCTATCCTCATTCCTCATCTCCATACACTTCTTAATTTGGTTGTAAAGCATGGCTTCCCTAAGCTTTGGACGCAAAGCCTTATTGTGCATATCCTTAAAAATGGGGAAAAAAGAATTCCCTCTAACTAAAGGACCATTATGATAAACCACATCCTATCCATGCTATATGGGCTCATTTTGGAAATGACTCTTAGCCTTTGGCTCAAAAACCATGGTAAAAGAGCTAAAAGGCAAGCTGGTTTTAAGAGACATCACTCGACTATCAACCATCTTGTCACTCTCAGGATCATTGTAGAGTAATGTCGCAACAGCAAAGTCAATCTCTTCTATTTTTTTGTGGACTTTAGAAAATATTCTGACATTGTTCCTCGAGACAAGATCTGTGGGAGACTTGAAGATATCATGGTTCCTCCTAAACTGAGGATCGCTGTGATCCGCCCCTACAAGACTGTCATTGCCAAGCTTAAGAACAAAAAAGGGTGGTCTAAAGATATTAAAATGCAATATCTAGGTTAAGCAAGGGTGTCCCTTATCCCCTACCCTTTTTGGTATTTACATCGATAAGTTAGAGAAGTGTCTCAAAAATGCATGATGCAAGGGCATCGAGCTTGATAGTATGATCATTACTCTTCTCCTTTATGCTGATGATATCATTCTTCTTACAAAAAGCCATGATGACCTAGACAAGTAGCTTAAGACTCCCCATGTCTACTGCTCCAAGATGGGTATGAAAGTTAATACCAAAAAAACTAAAGTCATGATCATTAAATCCAAAAATATTTCCCATGGTAGTTTCGTCTATGATAGCCATTTCTTAGAGCATGTTTCTTCTTATAAATATTTTGGTATTGACTTTCCTCATCAGCTCAACTAGAATTACAACATCATGAAAATTATTATTGGAGGTTGGAAGGCTTATTATGAGCTCGAAAACAATTGTAAGTCGGTCGATCTTTGCATTTGGAGTAAAGAAAAGTTCCTCTTTGAGACTCTCATCACCCCTGTTATCTTAAACATATGTGAAGTTTGGGGCTGTAGTATATCAAGAGAGTCATGGAGAAAAATTGAGATGATTCAAAAGCAATTCATAACCTACAACCTCAAGATCAAGGGAAATACTCCCTATTATATCCTCTTGATCGAAGTTGGCATGTCCCCAATTGAAATTATGACTATGTTTAGATATCTGATGTATAAGAAGAAGCTTTACAACTGATGAGCCCCAAAATTGGTAACTTGTTGGGCTTATTTGGCCTAATTATCCTTGTTCAGTCCTTGTTCAAATCCTTCATTTTCTATAGTTTATGAATTATTTTCAATATGTTTATGTCATTTGTACGAATAAGGGAAGTCACTTTTCCTAGGTGGTTAACACGTGCTTATTTCAGGTTTTTGACACATATTGGAGCAAAGTCAAAGCAATCATGGGCTATAAGACAGCCAAGCCTGAGGTGAGGATTCGAAGGGGGGGTTGCCTATGGCATTAAATGACCCTTCCTCGGGATCTTCACCCCCAACTCCGAGCTCCAAAGACCACCAAACCGAATTTAGAAGGCAGCCAAGCAGAATTTAGAAGGGACTGTTTAACTCACAGTTTGATAGCCGAGTTCCACAAATTGAGGAGGCCAGCTAGGTCCCTCGTGATGTATAAATGTTGAGGCCTCAGCCTTCGAAAAAAGACTTTTGAGACTATTGTGTATTTTGCACCTCAGTGCTGCCAGTCCCATTTTGTTCTTTTGTAGCCATTTTTGGCATGACTCTTATGATTATTTTTGGATAATGAGAATCAGTTTGGTTCCCTATCAAATTTGAGCTTTTCATAGGAGCCATAGCTCTCAGGGTTGGGCCCAACCTGAGAGCCTAGGGCCTCCTTTCTTTATTGTTACTTTTCCTTTACGTATCACTATTTTCCTTTATGCATTTGAACATATTTCTGTTATGTAGATTTCGTTATGTTGCTGGAATAGATCACTGTTTATGAATGACATTGCTTTAGGTGCTTTGGTAGGATAATAACAGAAAAACTTCCAAGAAAAGTGACAACCACACTCCTGGTTTCACCTCATCCTTATTGGATTTTGGGCTGGAATTGAGGAAACAGTGCTGCCTCACAAAAACACTAGTTTTGTTGGCTATGCAATCCTTAGTGTGTTGTTTTTATTAGCAGAGATTAGTCATGGGTTTGTATATCTGAAATTTTTCTTTTCATAGGTGATGTACAAGGTTTTCTTCCGAAATAAAGTTGTTGTTCATTTATGTTGTTGATGGTTAGACTAGACTAATTCAAGATTTGATCATTTGCAAGCCTTTGTTGATTTGATCAAGGTACACCATGCAGGGCACCTTCTCCACTCTTTCATCCACCCAAAGTATCATCTGAGCTACCTGTTCTGTCTCTTAGCTAAGTTTCTCATTTCCCATCTATCCTTTTTGTCCACGTAACCTTACCTCCTTACTCATCATTTCCTTAGCCTTCTTCAAGCCAAGTCAGCCTTCTACACCTCTTCATCGCTCCATCCACCAGTCCTTAGGCCATTTTTAGACCCCTATCCTACCTTCAAATCCATCCATGCACCTTCCCTCACTCATCCATCCCCTAAAAACCGATTTCCAAACATCTTTTAGAAATTCTTAAACATCTTGTAGAAATTCTTAAACATCCTGTAGAACCCCTGCAGACTTCCTGTAGAAGCTCACAAATGAGGTTTCCTGATAGCCAAACTTTGTGAAACTCTCTGGAAGAGTGTTAGGGACTCCTTAGACCCTCTCTGCACCTTTCCAACCTTTTCCAAGCATTCCTCTTCCCTGATCCACCCCTGCACAGTAAAGCACAGTTCAAGCATATGCATGAGAAAATTGACAACTTAATCAAAGATACAAAAAGATGTTTTCTTAGGATAAAGGTAGCGTAAACACATGCATTTTCCTCTCA
This sequence comes from Pinus taeda, assembly GCA_000404065.3. NCBI lineage: Eukaryota > Viridiplantae > Streptophyta > Pinopsida > Pinales > Pinaceae > Pinus > Pinus taeda. The sequence goes on along the minus strand of APFE031241263.1, from coordinate 65,941 downwards.
TAGAAGTAATGGCATCTCTTTCAGTAGTTTTCACTCTCATCTTTGCATCAGTAGGACTAGCTGGTAGAATTAGGGTTTGCTAGGGTTTGCGCTTTCCTTCAGTTTGTCAATCTCTTTTCGCAAGTAGAATATCTTCCTTTGAGTTAACTTTCATCCATCACTTAACAGCTTCTTCTAAGAGCTCATAGAAGTTGGCTAAAGGCCCTAGCGGACTTGTGCCAGCTGACCAAGTGACAGCTGTGGCAAGAGCTAGTACTTTTGCATACAGCACCGTCGCTTCCAAGTTTGCTATGAACTACCGGGTTGATAAAAGTAAAGAAGGGAGTCCCAGGAGTTGCAGCATTATTGCTGCAATACTGGAGCCCACCATCTTTTTGTCTCCATTTCCAGGGAAGCGTCAGAGTATTGGTGATTTTTGCTTTTCTTCTATTTTCTCCTACAACCTTCGGCTAAGTATTTTATTTCATTTCCATTCTGCAATTTATTTTCCGCAAAAGTAAAGTAGACATTTCCTACTTTCATAGATTAGCATTTCAATTCTGCAACCGTATCTTAGCATTCCATTCCTGCAGTTTCCTTTGAGCAGAATAGATTAGTCCTTTCCTGCTTTCATTTCAATTCCACATTTTCATTTCAGTAAGATAGTTAGTTTCAGTTCACTCTATTTTAGTTTTGCAGGTACAAGAAAAAATACAAAAAGCAAGAAAAGTCTTTCCATTTCATGCCTCGTAGGAACAGAGATAAAACCGGCAAATTCTTACCCAACACCCCCACCACATCACTGAGTCAACCTTCTCTTTTCTCTGGTGACAGTGAGCCAGAAGAACCTATAGGTGAACCTCCTGAGATATACGAAGATCCTATAGCAGAAGAAGAGTTAGGGAACACTCCATCTGAAGCCATGGCCGGAAACCGAAACGGTAGAGGAGAAGATGAGAGAATAGAGGGTGCCTTTCCCATTCGAGAGACCAATGGAGACATGAAAATGAAAAACATAAGTCCCTCTGCACTACCTCATTTCCATGGTCTGACTACTAAGGACCCTGATACCTTCTTGTTTGAGTTTGCTATCCTTTGTCGAACTTATGACTATGCTGAGGATGAGTAAAAGCTGAAACTCTTTCCCTCTACCCTCAAGGATGCAGCATTATGTTGATTCATGGGGTTACCTAGAAACAATATCACCACTTGGGCTCAGATGCAGCAAGCCTTCAACGCCAAGTACAAAGACTACTGTAGATCCAAGGAAACTAAGGGAGAAATATTTTGGATGACCATGGGTAGCGATGAATCTTTGGAAGACTATGAGGAGAGGTTCCAACTCACTTATAAATGGGCCAGGTGCACACTTGACCCGAAATCGTTGAAGTTGGTTCTGCTCCGAGGAGTCCTTGAAGACCTTCTGGACACCCTTAACCTACTGGCTGGAGGAGACATCTACCAACTACCTTATGAGGACATAAAGACCGTGTTTAGAAACCATTCTAGGGTAGCCCGGAAGAGAGGTAGGGGGAATCATCTCTCAGCTAGTACCTCTTTCTCCAAGCATGAGTTTGCTAACCAGATGGAAGACCTTAAGAGCGAAATGAGACAGACCATTGCCATGCAACTTGATACCTTCCAAATTCAGCAAAAGAAAGAAGAAGCTGAGAGGGCTTTGGCCATTTTTTGTCCTAGATGCAAATGGAAGCACCCCAAGAATGAGTGCCCATTGCACTCAGTAGAGGTATGTTTTGTTTGTGAGGAAGACCATCCCACCAATCAATGCCCTACCTTGCCTGGATTTAAAGCCATGTACCTAGGGACCGAGGTGGCTACTGAACCTCTCTACTTCCTCAACCAAAGGAGGCCTCATGAACCCAGACCTTATCAGCAGGAAATGCAAGGGTCATCCCAAGCTTATTACCACCCCAACCAACCTGCTCACATGCCTTCTTGGGGTCCCCTTGCTCATCCTTCCTGGTCCGCACCTTTTCGGCCTGTTCAAACATCCTGCTACTGCTCAGACTGGTCCTGCGCTACCGTAACCTTCTCCAGAAGCCGAGAACAACTTCTATAGGAAGCTGCGCTACAGGAAACACGGCATCCGAAGCAGTGCAGACTGTTCACGTCGAGGGTGGTGAATTTTAGTGAGGTAGGCAGAATTCAACCTCCCCATGCAAAAAAATTCCAAAGGTGGTGAATTCGACGTAGTGAAGGGGGTAGAGAAATTTGAATGCAATTCTGTTTGAAGTTTTCTGTATGTCGCTGCCGAAATCATCTTGGTAATCTGCATGAGAAATTTCCTCCACGCGTGAATGAAAACTCCCTCCTGTAGAAAGTGATACCCTGTCAAAACACTGTTAAAATTGTAAATTTTAGGCAGTTGTGTGTATAACGAAGACGTAGCTCTACGCTCCATGTGAAAAATTCCCGAAATTCTCCTTCTATATATGTGAGCAGGCAAATTAAGCACAGGGTAATCGACCAAAGATATCTTTTTTTTAAGCTCCGAGGAGGGAATCCACCCAGAATTCCCAGTCTGCGTGAAAACGTGAGCAAACACAGAGTTTTACCATGCCGGGTGGGTTCATTCGAAAAGAACCTTCGGACTCAAAGAAATTACGGGAAAACCCTGAGGTGGTGGACTTGTTTTCCCCTGCACAATGGATGTCATTTTGTGACAAGCTCCAAGGTCACGACGATGGAATTGCGGAAGAATTCCTTCGGTCCCTAAAGCCGAAGTCAAAAACATTGGTCGTTGTCAATTTCAGAGGACTGACCCTTAGACTCACCCCACAGCTCATCAGCAGGGTAACTGATCTTCCAATGGGGGTGCCTTGGGATAAGGAGGAGAGGAAGCTGGGTCAGAAGGTTAAGAAAGAATTCTTCTTTCCAGAAGAACAATTCTCAGAAGATAAGAACAAAGTTCGGAGGACTAGCCTACAACCATTCTGGAGTGAAGTCAGCCTCCAAATTATGAAGTATATTACGTGTGAGGGGTGATTTAGCATCATATATGTTTATCATTTTTGGTTGCTCATAGAACTCAGACACCACATGGACCTACCCTCAGAACAAAAATTGAGCATTCCTTATTTTCTACTGCAGTCCATAACTGAATGTTCCACCAAACTCAGAGAGGGGACACCAAACCAGCTAGCTCATCATGGGCTTATTAAGCTCCTCGTGGAAGATGCACTCCACACTTTCACTGTCCCTCTCTCCTGGGAAATTTTCTGGAATATGTCAAAGGACGATGACATCTGAGTCTTAGCCGAGGAGCTCACTTCTTCTAGCAGTGAGGAGAAGGAGCCTACTTAGGCCAGGAAGAAAGTTAAAAAACAAGACACCCCTGGCAAAACACTAAAGAAGGAGCAAAAAGGAACACCAACAACAGGGCAAGCTACCAAAACAGGGAATGATGGGATTGCACCAATGCCTAGGGAGAAACAACTACAGAGCAGGGCAGAACAGACTGAGAAAGTCCAAGACAGTAAGGGAACCCCTAAGGAAACCTCAGCCAAGATAAAAGAAAAAGTCCCCTCGGCCAAGCAGGCTAAAACAGTGCCCTCGGCTTCTACAGGAAAGCAACAGAGTATTTCTACAGGAAAGATGAAACCGGCTTCTACAGGAAAGCAGCATATTATTTTTATAGGAAAGCTGAAACCAGCTTCTACAGGAAGCCAGAAAGCAACCGCTACAGGACTTTCTACAGGAAGTCCGAAAGGAGGACAACAAAAGGAGAAGTCGGTCGAAATCCTAGCTAGGGAGGCAGCAGCTATGCTGGCCGCCCTAAGTACCTCTCCCAAGCCAAAAGAAAAATGAAAGAGGGAGACTCCTCTGTATTCAAAGCAAGAAGGAGTGTAAGGATGAAGACTGGCAGACCCCAGCCTCCATCAAAAGAACCGATCACTATCATGGATACCCCTACCACACCAAGGGATAAATCCCCCTCCAAATCATCCATTACTTATGAGCGAGGGAGCCCAAAAACATCCTCATGGAGGGACAGAATGGAAAAATTAAGCTCAGAAGCCTCTCTACAGGATGCTGAGGCTATTCTACAGGAAACTTTGGCTAGGCTGAAAGAAACTGAGCAGATGGAGGAGAAAGCAGCTAAGTCACCACAAGAGGGGGAGGGAGTAGCCAAATCACCACCAAAGGAGGAGAAAGTCGATGTTATCATGGAACCAAGCCCCCAGCCCAACTTGGGCTCTTATTATAACTTTTTGGAGGTCGGCAAAATTATTCCCCAAAAGTTCACAGTGCCACTGTTTTTAGCACTAGAGGAAGAACGGGTACGAACCCACACATGGATGAGGATCGCTAAATCTAAATGGGTAGCAGATATAGGACCTCTAGAGGAAAGGCTCAGGGAAGCACAAAGTGAGTTGGCAAGAGTAAGGCATGTGGAAGGCTCCCAACAAGCCAGGTTAAGAGAAGAGAATGAGATGCTTAGACAACAGCTCCAGCTGCAGGGACAGAGGAAAGAAAAGGACACGACAGCCAAGGATCCCTCAGCAGAGCCTCAAGGAAAAGAAGAGATGCAAGCTTATCTTGAGGAATTCAACCAGCAACTACAAGAAAGGGGACTACAAGCAGATATTGAGATACAATCCCTAAAGCAGCAGGTGCAAGAAAAGGAGGCACAACTGGCCTGCATGGCCAGTTGGGCAATGGAAGCATTGCAATGTAGGCAGCCGGCCAAATCTTATGGCCTGTATCTAAGGGACCAGTGGATGCAGTTCCAAATCAATACGTTGGCACAGAGGGGTATCTCTCACATCCGAAACCCCCAACAGTTCACAGATTTATGTAACACCAGTTCATCGGAAGATAAGGCCAAGCTTTCAGAGTTTTACCTCCATAATTTGGCCCTTCCAAACATCACTTCATGGGACCCCAACACAGCAGTAGGGGACGTGCAGCTGATGGCAATGACCTCATGGTTAAACCACGAAGAGAAGAGAGTAGCTGAGGTCATGAATGTCATGGACCGGGAGTTACATGAACCACTGTTGATTAGAGCAGAGCCAGGGGACCCCACAGCATTGATATCTGCTCACCATCACCTACCAACCAACTCTCGAGGTTTATTAGAGTATATGGATCATCAGGCCCAGGCCATAGCACACTTCGAGGATATGGAGCGATTACTAGGGGAAAATTGTGTTCATGCTTGCACCCGTAGGTGGAACACATTGTCCCACAACCTCAAAATTCGAGAATATCACACTACAACTTGGATGAGGGAGGCTTTGGCACGGGTACCTCTCTACAAGAAGTCTATGAAGAACCTCCAAGCCAATTGGATAGGCCTCAAGCTAATTCCACCCTTGCTTTTGGGATTGTTAGAGGGAGGCACAGAAGAGGAGGAGCATAAGCAGTGGGAAGAAGTGGAGAGGAAGGTCGGATTCCATGACAGTGTGGAGGACACTACCTCAGAAGCCTGGGATGTGAGAGTGGCCATTAAAGAAATGAAAGACGAGGAGCTGGAGTAGAGGATGAGAAACCATTTTAGCAGGGGGGTGATGATGAGCCCCAAAATTGGTAACTTGTTGGGCTCATTTGGCCTAATTATCCTTGTTCAGTCCTTGTTCAAATCCTTCATTTTCTATAGTTTATGCATTATTTTCAGTATGTTTATGTCATTTGTACGAATAAGGGAAGTCAGTTTTCCTAGGTGGTTAACACGTGCTTATTTCAGGTTTTTGACACATATTGGAACAAAGTCAAAGCAATCATGGGATATAAGACAGCCAAGCCTGAGGTGAGGATTCAAAGGGGGGGTTGCCTATGGCATTAAATGACCCTTCCTCGGGATCTTCACCCCCAACTCCGAGCTCCAAAGACCACCAAACTGAATTTGAAAAGCAGCCAAGCAGAATTTAGAAGGGACTTTTTAACTCACAGTTTGACAGCCGAGTTCCACAAATTGAGGAGTCCACCTAGGTCCCTCGTGATGTATAAATGTTGAGGCCTCAGCCTTCGAAAAAAGACTTTTGAAACTATTGTGTATTTTGCACCTCAATGCTGCCAGTCCCATTTTGTTCTTTTGTAGCCATTTTGGCATGACTCTTATGATTATTTTTGGCTAGTGAGAAGCAGTTTGGTTTCCTATCAAATCTAAGTTTTTCATAGGAGCCATAGCTCTCAGGGTTGGGCCCAACCTGAGAGCCTACGGCCTCCTTTCTGTATTTTTACTTTTCCTTTACGTATCACTGTTTTCCTTTATGCATTTGAACATATTTATGTTATGTAGATTTCGTTATGTTGCTGGAATAGATCATTGTTTATGAATGACATTGATTTAGGTGCTTTGGTAGGATAATAACAGAAAAACTTCCAAGAAAAGGGACAACCACACTCCTAGTTTCACCTCATCCTTATTGGATTTGGGGTTGGAATTGAGGAAACAGTGTTGCCTCACAAAAACACTAGTTTGCTTGGCTATGCAATCCTTAGTGTGCTGTTTTTATTAGAAGATATTAGTCATGGGTTTGGACATCTAAAATGTTTCTTTGCATAGGTGATGTACAAGGTTTTCTTCCCAAATAAAGTTGTTGTTCATTTATGTTCTTGATGGTTAGACTAGACTAGTTCAAGGTTCGATCATTTGCAAGCCTTTGTTGATTTGATCAGGGTACACCGTGCAGGGCATCTTCTCCAGTCTTTCATCCACCCAAAGTATCATCTGAGCTACTTGTTCTATATTTTAGCTAAATTTCTCATTTCCCATCTATCCTTTTTGTCCACGTAACCTTACCTCCTTACTCATCATTGCCTTAGCCTTCTTCAAGCCAAGTCAGCCTTCTACACCTCTTCACCGCTCCATGCAACAGTCCTTAGCCAATTTTTAGACCCCTATCCTACCTCCGGATCCATCCATGCACCTTCCCTCACTCATCCATCCCCTAAAAACCGATTTCCAAACATCCTGTAGAAATTCTAAAACATCTTGTAGAAATTCTAAAACATCCTGTAGAACCCCTGCAGACTTCCTATAGAAGCTCACAAATGAGGTTTCTTGATAGCCAAACTTTGTGAAACTCTCTGGAAGAGTGTTAGGGACTCCTTAGACCCTCTCTACACCTTTCCAACCTTTCCCAAGCATTCCTCTTCCTTGATCCACCCCTGCACAGTAAAGCACAGTTGAAGCAGATGCATGAGAAAATTGACAACTTAATCAAAGATACAAAACGATGTTTTCTTAGGATAAAGGTAGCGTAAACACATGAATTTTCCCCTCATAGAAGTAATGGCATCTCTTTCAGTAGTTTGCACTCTCATCTTTGCATCAGTAGGACTAGCTGGTAAAATTAGGGTTTGCTAGGGTTTGCGCTTTCCTTCAGTTTGTCAATCTCTTTTCGCAAGTAGAATAGCTTCCTTTTAGTTAGATTTCATCCATCACTTAACAGCTTCTTCTTAGATCTCATAGAAGTTGGCTAAAGCCCCTAGCGGACTTGTGCCAGCTAACGAAGTGACAACTGCAGCAAGAGCTAGTACTTGTGCATACAGCACCGTCGCTTCCATGTTTGCTACGAACTACCGAGTTGATAAAAGTAAAGAAGGGAGTCCCAGAAGTTGCAGCATTATTGTTGCAATACTGGAGCCCACCAGCAACATGGAACCTAAGAGGCTCCTGTTGAACAGGTAAATCCCCTCTGCGGACAGAGGCGATCCCACTAGCCCAAAATGGGTCTAGCAACAATCAATTCACGCTGCTATGCAAGTTCCTAGTTGTATACTAAAAGGTGGATTACGAAGACCAACCTAGAATCCAACGCAAATGTCGAAGTAGAGTTGACCCTCCGGCTCGCTTGCTTCAACAGGTCACAATCTTAGCGATCCTCGCGAACGGACACCTGCACATGCAAAGACCGAGACAACTACAAGCATAAAATCCACCAAAGTACAACTATATTTCAGTCAGAAAGGAAATAAATCAAACATGATAATAGGAAATGAGATTGGAACCATAATAGCAGTCGTTTATTAATGAATAATAGGCAAAGAAAGATACAACCAAGGTTCTGACGTTGAACCTATTCTCTGGCTAGGCGAGCAACTATGTATGCCTTGCAATAGACCTTCTTTCTCTCAAGATTCTGGCAGCATAACATCCCTATGCTTCAAGACTCTTACTATCACTCCAGACAAGCATAATCACAACTAGAATTACTCAAAAACTCCCAGAACTCTAACTAGCTTCTCTAATGCATGAGGAAAGACTTTTATAAATGGAGAAGGGAGGAAGATTCAATGCACTAGGACGCCCATTGTGGATCGACATTATCTCCGAAAAGCTACTGAGGATAGATGTCAAGGATAGATGATGACTCTCGACCTCTATCAGATGGATTTTTTCCTCAAAAGACTTCATGGTCTGAAAGGAAAAAACATATGGGTGCGCGTTTGCCAAAAAGCATTACCAAACTTAGTTGGCGCGAGTGTTGTTCTAGGATAGAGCGCCAATGGGCGCGCCCCTTTTTGAGGATCTCAGTGATTGGCACGGATAAGACACTGTGTACCTGCGCCAATGGAAAAAGGGCACTTTTCAGGGATAATTTGTAGAATGTGTCTTCAGGGAACATGAAGTACATACTCAGGGGAACATAATGCAAGTGTTTTTAGGCTATGTCACTGCTCACAGGTCCCGGAATGTATCCTCCAATGT
>APFE031241263.1:0-22547 GCA_000404065.3 Pinus taeda | reverse complement strand
GACTTTTAGCTCCATCCAAATGCAACGCATTCCGTTGGGGTGAGGTGGTGAGCGATAGAAGATATATTTCTATTACTTTTATGTATTTCATGCTTGGCATGGTTAATCATTTAAGCAGATATCTATATCTTATTGACCTTTTAGTTCTTATTCATTTCACGGGGATAAATATATTACCTTGAATCAAGTTCTTATTCCTTGGGTAGCTATTCGCCTCTCCTTATCTTATTCATTGAAGGGGGGAGGATATCACCTTGAAGGAATGTATTATTCTTATTCCTGGAAGGGATATCACCTGGAAGTTCTTATTCTATGGATGTGGGTAAAAGCCTTTCACCTTGATCTATGTTTTTTCCTTGAGATAGCTACACCTTGATCTTGCTCTGCTTGTTCGTGTGCCATAGATCAGGTTAGACCCTATTGATTGGTGGTACGAGATGATAGAAGTAGTCCCGATTATTCATTCATTCATTCCCAGAGCTAACGATGGTGGGTTAGTCTGCTTCATGGTTCACACAACTTGGTTAATTTGATTGCTTGGGGGTTCTGTTTCACCCAACATGATTCGTTTGATTGCTTGGTTCGGTTAGTTCATTGAATCAGTAAAGAGGTCAGGTTTGGGTGACTTTGATGGGACTATTTGCTTTGGTAACATCAACCAAACTATTGATTGGTAACATCACTAGATTATATTATATACGTCACCATTCGATCAACGAAGTAATAGCGCAAGGGCATATCACCCTGGCTTTCGAACTGTAAAGGAAGTTGGGGACTCTGCCTATGGTGTCTTTGCCTCTCTTGCAACCTTTGTTGCTTTTCTCTTTGGTGCTACTAGTCCAGATGCTGGGTAAACTTAACTTGGTTCTTGCTCATAAACTTAACTTGTTAGATGCTAGCGGTGATGTAACAATTTCAACTTGTAGCTAGAGTATAGAGGTTCAATGGATATGGAACTTTTTCAAGAATTTCTTTGTGAATTATTTATTTGTACATAGGTCCCTGCCTTCGCTCAAGCTGGTGGTTCTAGGTCAAGGGGTTCTTCGACTAGAATTGGGACTGCTTCTTTGACTGGATCAATGGAAACCGCCTTGACTCCTTGCTTTGGGTCCCTTCTCCCTCTTTGAGGGGTGGGGGGTATCTCTTTTATCTCTCTCTCTCTCTCTCTCTCTCTTTCTCTCTCTCTCTTTCTCATTACCCTAAAGGGGGACAAAAGGGGGTATTGACTTTGGGGCTTCATAGGAGTATAGCACCAAAATTCTGAAAAATAATCTTACGACTCACATTTTTTTTATTTAACACTATTATGGTGCTATTGAGTAGCATATGCACTAGTGCTCTAGAGTTACTTAGTGCATTTTTACTTTTTCTTTAAAAAAATAACCCTCGAACAGTGCAACGTTGTCTATAAAGCACCGAGATGTACTGTTATATTAATCACATTGATGCTTATTATATGAGTAACACACCAATGTTTTTTAAATTAAAAACCTTTCCATAGTACACCCTATTGTTTACGCATCGAGGCTTTCGTAAAAAGGGAAAGCTGGTGTTTTATGTGACTATGACACCAAAATGGTAAAAATGAATTTTACAATCATCCCCTTTGGTAATGCAGTTCAAGGTTGCCCTCTACATCTGTGGGAAGGCTACCCTTCCAATTCATTACCATTGTGGGAAGGATAGCCTTCCAAATGGTAATGAATTGGAAAGTGGGGAACTAAGTGTCAATGTCAATAGGCCCAGATCTCAACTCGCAACTTTCTGCGGCGTCTAGTAGTGTGGTGGCCATTCTACCCACAGGAAACATCGAAAAAGTGAGGGAGTTCCACTCCACCACATGTAGTGGGGAGTAGAACTCTTCTGACAGTAGGGTGGCAAGTATTTTGGCTAGAGTCAGCACCAATATGACAGGTGTGTTGATCTCATTTCAGAACGTGTGTTCTCCTCCCGCTCCCAATTCATAAAGCCCAAGTTGTCCATCCAAGAGGCGGATCAAGTTGGTCCTGCACGAGCTCTCCTCCTCTGCCCGGTCTAAGTATGCGGAGTCACCGATTCTGTCAACAATTGTCACCTCCCTCGAATTATCAACCCCCTCCCAGTTGTTTAGGAAGGGAGGAACGAAGCAAACATTTAGCACCTTTTCGAGTCGTATGAATCCAAGGATTTCACCTTTAACCTGGCCTAATAAGAAGATTTGTTCATCCCGAAGGGTGCACGTAAGTTGGAGGTTGTATCTGAGCCACTTTAGCACATCGAACCTTTCCGGCCCGATCTCTTCCGTGGAATAGGGAGAACGCGCTCCTAATGCCTTAACATATTGATGAAGCCTACTCATTTGGTAACATCACTAGAATTGCCATAAATAATTAAAAACCATAGCTTTTTAAGCAAGTCCACATATCGAGGTAAAGTAAAACAGTGTTTCAAATAAAATTGGTTCAAATTTTTTCACAAGAGACATGTCTAGCCGTAAATAATTAAAAACTATGGCCTTTCAACCAATTACACTTATCAAGGTAAAGTCAAACGATTTGTTTCAAATAAAATTGGTTCAATTTTTGGCAAAAGAGACGGGAGAATCCATTATTTAACTTAAGCTTATAATGATGACTCAAGAAGATGAGAGCCTAGGCAACCAATAACACCATAAAAAATTAGACATAAAATAATCTAGAAAATAATAGTCAGTGCATATACCAAACTCGTTAGATCGCGGCTACATAAAATCTAATTCTACAACGGCAGGAATAATAATTTAGATAAAATCAAATTCTACAGAACAATATGTTCAAAGTTAATTGAAAAGTTTCGTATCCTGCAAACGCAAATGAATGATTGAAAATGTAGGCCTAAAACAATATCCGAAAATGATACCATGAGAAATATGTTTTATGCTACATATCGAATGATATTAGAATTTTCTTTGTCTCGTTCTATGAACTCCCTTGAAATCAGATCTTCAATCTGCTTCTGCATTAAGTTAACTTTTGGTTTGAACGTGGCTTGCAGTTGCTCAACGCATTCAACGAATAATTCCTGACTGCTCATGACTTTTCTAGCCTTCATTGTCCGAACTATTGCAGCGTCGATGGCATGGCATCTATCGGCATCTACAACCTCGCTGACTCTCTTCTTCTCATCCATTTGTGGAAGTGAAATCTTAATCCTTGCAGATTTGCAGGTGAAGCTAGCATTGAATTCAAAACTATCAGTTTTTGTTATTGTTTGAGTCACCGGCTCCTTCAAAATAATCTTGTACTTTCCACATACAAATGAATGAAGCAGTCTAATAATATCCTCCTCTCGCAAATTTAATTGTGAACTGATTTCTTCACAGCTCAATCTTTCAAAATCATTGAACAATAAAAGCATGACTGCCTGGTTGGTTGAGACTGCAATTTCTATTGGTTGGCCAGAATAAAAGCCTTCATACGCCCTAATACATTTAAGAATTTCCGCTGGTGGATTGAGGTTGAATAACTTGTAGGTTGGCCAGAACCCATTATTTAATACTGTAACAGTCAACTCTATTCCAGGATGCACATTTGAATAATCATGAAGATATGTGTTGAAGTCAAGTTGAGTCTCCCTTGCCAGTGTAAAATCATTAACCATGCCCTGCATCTTTGACGTTAGCTGGAGACCACATTGATGCTTTATCTTTGACAACATGGCTCGTTCATGGCTCTCATTTGCGCTTTTATGGTGTAGTAATCTGGAAGCTAGTTTTTTCCTGTAAAATTCACAAAACAAATCTCTATCACTAACATACTGCAGGAGATTCGCAGCCTTTTCAAGATTACCCTCAATATGATCATCACTTAAACCGCTCTTTTTAAGCACGTTGTCACAAAATGTAGCCAGAAACTCTGCACATGTGCTTTCTTCGACTTTTTTATCACATATTACTTCAAATGCGTCCCTCAAGGCTTTATAAAAAATACTGCTTCTTTGAAATGCATCCACAACGTAACCACTACACTTATCATGCACTTCAATAATCTTCTCCACAAACTCATGTGCTGGAATGTCATCTATATTATTCTTGACAACATCTTCCACCCATTTAAATAATTTTATTCCTTCGCTGATTACATGCTGTTTAAAAATATTTGCAAAAGGTTCCAAGCTTTGAGGTATTCTACAGAACAGCCTGTACATTCTCGAAAGATCGTCTTTCTTGTCGTTTGTAAGCAAAACATGACACCCTGAATATTCATTTTCCAAAAGTTGAATATAATAGCGGGAGAGGATTTCACTTTCTACTTTCTCTAATAACTTCTGCTCGCTGCTGGAATGCAAATAGTGAGCAACTCTTTCTTTCTCACGTCTCAAACATTCTTCGGCCTTTATCATATAGTCAGGACACGAATCCTCCTCTAATATCCATAATGAACCCTTCCTAGAGTAGTAAGCTCCAGTAGCTTCCAACATGGGAGCTTCAAAGTCTTTTTGGTACAAATCCATGCGATCCACTCCCATTTCCACAAAAAAATTCACAATGTTTCTCAACAAAGCGCGATCAATTTGTTCTCCCTCGCGCTCTCGATTAATCAAGTCAATCACCACATTCTTCACATTAATCTTGATACCGTGATACACCACGTCACGGAAACACATCACTCCAACTTTTACCAGCGAAACCAGGGAGTTTTGCCCCACGAAGTAAAGATCCAAATAAGAGAACATATTTGAGATGAGTCTAACCACCACCTTGTGATAATTTCCCCAACATTTCTCAACTTCTTTCAACAGGAACAGATCATGCACTTCCCCTAAAGCTGGCAATACTGTGACAGCAACGTATTCTTCCAGTGAAATCCTGTACTTGTCATAGAGTTGTTGTGAGTACAGATAAGGAGGCCTTTGGGTGCACATTTTGTACACAGTTGTATAAATGTTAATGTACTCCGTTACAGGAAACTCGCCTTTTAAATCTGTTTTGAGAATATTTATCAACTTTAGGATGCCATTCTGAATAATATCCCATCCTTCATTGAATTCTATAGTACCTGTATCTGTTGACATCATCATCTTTTTCCAAGTGGTAACTACCCGCCTTTCTTAGCCGCCACCTTCTATCAAGCGACGTCTGCCAACGTTACAGAGAAGTCTTGCAGAAAGCACAGAATGTCATGTAATGTAACCGGATTGTGTCGACTGCGCCTATTCGTGTTGGTCGCTTCGCATAAAACAAAAGAAAGTGTCACATGGTGAGGAAGAAGAGAAGAACCATTTTGATATATTTATACGGAGATCGCCACTCCATATGGGACACCCAAATTTCTGGGCCGACAATTCGTGAAATAAATTATGAACCATATAAACTTCCATCTCAAACTACCGTACACACCACCGGAGTGTGGGTCCACTAACCGGAGGTTGAGGCATAAATAAGAGGAAGGACAAGTGGGGAAGAGTCAAGTACTTTTGGGTTAAGGTATCAGTCTAACCATGTTCATGAGAATACACGGTATTACCAAAATTCCACAATTCCACATGGTCAAAGAATTTTGACCGCAAAGCAAAAGCTATAGTCTTAAACAAAAACACAGACTAATAACACACATATAGAGAAAACTCCCACCACTTTACTAATAAAGTTTATATTAGCTATAGCTTTACATTAAATTACAATGTCACATATTTCAAATTCGCTTGATAGCTTCATAGGATTCTGTCAACATTGTGACTTAAAAATTTAGCCATCATATGCATCACTACTTACAAAATTGTAGTTTCCCATTACTAAATGTCATATTCAAAACTATACTCAGTGATTTTCAAAAAGCTGCAAACTGCGTGCATGAAAACCTGAAAAGACGTCTTTATGAAGAAATCCGTGAAAGCCCTTAATATTTTAGCATTTGAAAGTTTGAAGAGTTAGAGAGTTATTCAACAGTTATTCACAATTTTTTTTGTACAATTAGGTGATGGGGAGCACTATTTTCCATCATTATAAACCATAGGTATATAGATGGTGTATGGGTGTTAATGTGAGGATAATTTTGCCCCACAAGGATGGCTTTGTTTGGGTCCTTGGACATCATCTAAGGAGAAACACCATTATCATCCTAGGGCCTAGTACGAGTGGTTTTTAAGGCTTAGTTATAATATAGACTATGCACATGGTACAAAACCACCTCCCAATGCCTCTAAGGTGAATAGTTGGCCTAGTGGTGCTCATGGAGACCATCTAAGTGATGGTTCTTAGGCCCTTGAACTTTTTTCAAGGATGAAAACTAGTCCCTGAGAGCCCAAAAGAGGAGTAAGATAATGCTCATTGTCCATGTATAAGCTCCCAAGCCACTTCAATACAACACCTACAAAGCAAATATTTTCCCCACGTATGTTGTATGGACAATGTTTATTTCTCTTTAGTGGTTAATTCCTATTGAAAAGTGTTTGAAATTTTTCATGTTATATGTTGATGCCTATTGCTACACTTTTTATCTTTCAATCTCTATTCTTCTAGCAATATATACTTATCTCATATACAACCTCAAGCAATACGATTGGTAACACCCTTGAAATAATATTTACTCATTTATTAAATATTTTGTATTTCTACTTTTGAACTTTAGTAACAAAGAAATAATAAATCTAGTTAACAATGAGTAAAATCCATCAAAAGTGTTGCCATAACAACAAATGGTTGTACAAGATTCTCCACTTCCTCCTAGTAGTAATGCGGGGAAATGGTAATATGGTCATAATAACATTGTGTAGGTCCTCATGTTAATTCTCACATTTATTTTACCACGAGAGAAAAATCATATGACCCTCGTGAGTCAAGTTCTACTTCTAAGGACTTGACCACCCCTTTCGCTTCCATTAGATCTCTCACATCAGATAAGCCTATAGAACTACTATATCACCCACCTAACAGTGTATTCCAAAAGTTAACAAACAATCCCGATTCGCGGGCTTCCCAACATTATAGTATTATTGAAGAGTTAGTCGAAGCATCATGTGTCATGTCTTCCTTAGAGGATTTTCAGTCCTGCCTCATGTAGTGCAAATCCTTATTGACTGCTATTGGAGGGGTAGATCCCTTGGAATATGACTAGGATCATTTTACCACATGGGTTGTCACTCTGCCTATTGAACATGACTCTCTAATGACGAATTTCCTTTGGAAAAATTCATCATGGAGGTCATGGATTCACCTATTGACAATCCTAGGGAGATTATGCGTCTTGATACCTCTAGTCTCCCCAAATGGGAAAAAGTAGAGATTGGTAAACTAAATATCGAATTAATCTAGGGGACATTTTCTCAGCCATCCTTGGAAGTGTCACCCTTGGAGCAAGTAACATTTTTGGTTTCTAATGTTGAACTTTCCAGTGAATTGTCCAACACACATCCATCATTCAATGAGTTTCTTGTCACCCCTTTATATCTTCATAATCCTTGTCATGGAGCCATAGTAGCTCACAAGACCACTCACTTTTTATGTCCTTTGGTTATTCCTCATAACATTATGATTCTAGGTTTTCCTTGTTATCATCAATCTTTAGGAGTCTCATAGTTAAAATTTGTATGGCATGGCCCCATCATGGCACATCATATGGTACCTCAACTCCTCCATGAGTTCATGTACGGGAATCCTTTTCTTGTGTCCAAAATAGGCACACATTGACATGATTGTTTTGATTGAGTTGTGATTGTACCTTCTACATAGAAGTGTATGTGTTGTTTTGTATCCTTTTGGTTTGATGTGTGATGCGAGAACTTTTCTACTATATAATTTTTGAGAAAAAATACCAAAAAATTCTAGGGAATGAAATATTCTAGAAAAAATATATGGATGTTGGTTAGAAATGACTAATCTGATGCTTTGAATGCCAAACAATACACTAGGTATGGATGTTGGTTAAAAAAGACTAATCTGACGCTCTCAAAGCCAAACAATACACTAAGAACGAATGGAGGAGGCATATTCCTAGTGTTGAACCAATGTTCGTGCTCCAACAAGCTCAAAATGAAGGGCCCAATATATGCAAAATGGTAAAAAACATAATGATGACTACAAATAAATATAAGGAAGGAAGTTGGTTGATAACACTTCATATTATTTTCTTATGCCATACATAATACACTAGGATTATATTTAAATTTTAAATTAATATTAAGTATAAAATTTATTAAATTGCATAATAAATGATAAATTCAAAATTTGTCTTCTCAATTAATATATGTGATGAGTCTCCATAAGGTTTTTCTAACCACTCCTAGGCACGTAAAGGCTATATTGAACCTAATTTTGTTCACTTAATAATACTTTCCTAGCTTAATGAGTTCTTAGGAGAGTCCAAGATATTTTTCATACTTTATGCTCCTAACATGAATATTGTGTAATATTTGAATGGATTCTACACAAATTTCAAGGAGAATCATCTAGAGATATTTGTGGGGCCTACTACCTTCTACAAAATAAACCCAACATGACTTCCTAAGGATAGTAAATCCTCCTTACTATTGCTACGTGGTGATCCAGGAAACAAGATCTAGGTTTTTATTGATTTTTGGAGGGAAAGCAGTCCTCCACTCAAGTAGTTTTCCTCCTATCCACTTGTACAAACAATAGGCTTGAGTAGCATAATATGATTAGAAGAAAATCATAGGAAAGAATGTGAATAATATGAGAGGTTTAGATTCTAAGCATTTTTTGTAACTTTGTCATGTACAAACAACATTTTTGCTAACGAAGTGATATTTGATTTCGACTCTTAGATTATCTTTCTTCTAAGGTTTTTAAGTTTCCTTGTGTTAAGGCCCAACCTAGGTGGTCGATATCCCTCTTGTATCATTTCGGTTCACACATTTGTTTATGTCTACAAAATATTTATGAGCATTACTTTCATGCATGTTTATTAGATAGTTTATGAGCAATTTTTTTCTTGAAGATTATCTTAACATTTGTTGATGATAGTTGTAGCACTGTTACATTAGTTATATAGAGTTTTTACTTTGAATTTAGTTCATTTCCATTACTATTTTTAATTTTTTGTTCATTATGTATTATTCATTGTTTCTTACACTCTACTCTATTTTGCAACTTCAAGAAACACTATAACCTTGCATTTTGTTAGATTAACCCTACCACAAGTTGTTTTGATGCATTGCATAGGTGCACTTTTCAATTTTCCAACTTCTCCTTAGCATCATTGCCATCCAATATCATGTTTAGCATATTCACCTTCACATTACACTATTTCTTGCAGAAAAATAAGGACACTTGTAGCAGTTTGCAACCCGACTTCTAAGCTTGCCCAAATTCATACGAAACACATGATTTTCCTTAATGCTCTATACATACTTATTGTCTTGATACTCGACATCTAACATACAGACGAGCTTGTAAATTGAAGCCCTAATTTCTCAATACCTGATATCTTGAAAGGCCAATGGTCGAGCTATCAAGTCACCGGGCCCTCGGGAAGAGGCTAAAGAGTGTCATTGGTACTAATTAGTTGACATCTTAACATCCAAAAGCCCAACATCCACATCGTCACTATATGGTTACCACCTATACATCACCACGGTGCCAAGTCAACCTTCCATTGCCATGTCAACATGCCACATCACTTGACACATTGGTATGCCATGTCATCTAGACCCACATTGGTTCCACATCATAATGAGACGTTAGCATGTCAAATCAACTACCACACAATTGACATGCAGTATCCCCGGGTCCACATCCACTCACCACATCATTACTCTATTGTTATCAAGGTTTCTTGTTGGTGACTAGTGTCCTACTTACTAGTGTCTACTACCCAATATTGTGACATTTTGATAGGTCGATGTACGAACAACTAATACATTGCATTAGTGTTGGTTGACCTTGAGGTGTCCTTAATACAGTTAGCCCGACATTTGACCTCTTGATGGACTATAGTCCCCAACCATCAAGTGAGTCCTTGAACCCTCTATCTCCATGAGATAATGGATAATGTAGGATAAGAAGTTAATATCAAGGACATCTAACCTAGACTAGGTTAGTTGGGGCTTTTTGCACAATTTTGTGATGAGGAGCACTATTTGCCAGCATTATAAACCATAGGTATATAAATGTTGTATGGGTGTTAATGTGAGGATTTTCCCAACAAGGATGAATTTTGTTGGGGCCTTGGACATCATCTAAGAAGAAACACCATTATCATCCGAGGGTGTATGAATGGTTTTTAAGGTTTAGCAATAATATAACTATGCACATTGTACAAAACCACTTCCTAGTGCCTCTAAGGTGAATAGTTTATAGAATGCAAATGTGTGTTTATATAATTTATAGGATGCACAGGTTAGTTAATATTATATTGTTTGTATTAATAAAATAAATGCGCAAATTAATAAAACTGCTGGCAAATGAACATTTAAAAAATTATTATGATGAAGACTTTTCAAACAATTTTGTGAGAAAATTTAAAATTTTATGGGAAAATTTAAAATTTTGTGGGAAAATTCAATTAATAGAATTGTTGGCAAATGAACCTTTAAAAAAATATTATGAAGAAGACTTTTCAAACATTTATGTGAGAAAATTTAAAATTTTGTGGGAAATTTAAAATTTCGCTTCTCTCCTTGGCTACGCTTGGCTTGAATCGACTGTTCTTATCTCCTTGGCTTGAAGTCCCACCGCCTGAACATTCTCTTCCAATGATTGATTAAGGTGTCACTGTTAGGGTTCACACCCAGGAGGAAAGCTTATTTTCTGAACCAGCTGGCTTATATTATTATATGATATTTGGCAAGTTGGGCTCTAAATATCTGGTATTCAACGATTTGGGAAACTTTTGAGCAGACAGATCAGTGTGCTTTGAGGAGCAACAACCAAGACAGGTTTACCAGCTCTGCATTTACTGCTATTTTTTTGTGAGGCAGAGCTTCCATAGTTTTTTCCTAAAACAGGTATGTGTTTTAGCTTTCTGTTTTTTTTCTTAAAAAATAACTCTTTGAAGATAGGGTGTAGAAACTACAGGCAAAATTTTCATGTATGTTTTAGCTTCTGGATCCTCTCCAGTGCCATTCCTTCCTCCTCTGTAGCCTCCTCTATATCCACCTCACGCACCTCCTTCGTTGTTCCTGGAGTCACCTCCTCAACTCGAAAATAATTTCTTTTGAATCATTTTTTGATTGTATGGAGGGCGCAACAGTTGTTCCTGGGGTTTTCGATTGTATGGAGGGCACAAAAGTTGTTCCTGGGGTCACCTCTTCAACTCAAAAATAATTTATTTTGAATCATTTTTCCATTGTATGGAGGGCATAACAGTTTTCATTAGTATTAGTATTTGGAGGGCATTTCTCTGCCGAGGCGTACCATCCCACTTTCTTGGGTTATCAAAGAGTTTTCCCTGATCAGTTCCTGCCCTGCAATCATCTTTGACATTGCTCGCATGCCCATCATAATTGAGAATGGGCGGATGAATTCAAAGGCACCTCCACTTCCCCTGAATTACTTTTGTTGTTTGCACATCAAATCGAAGGTTTGAGGAGATGATTGATCAAGAGGGGGCACATGTACACCTAGTGCCGATTTTGGTGGAGATTAAGGAGGGGACCCTCCACTCTCAGTTTTTTGTAAAGTTATGATTATGCTTAGGGCATATCTTATGAATCATTAGGGGAGATGGATCCTTTGGGTAAAAAACCTTGGCAAATTAGATCTCTTTTGTGAAGAGTAGAGTGAAGGTTAGCCATTTCATCTATGGACAGGGAAGATTTGCGATCGCACACACAGACATTTGAATTTCAAAGACGGAAGTAGAAGAGATAGGGACAAAAGTAGCTTCCTCCCACTCTAGCGAGAATCATTACATATCGTCGTATACCCTATCGGATTCCCAGTTGTTGCAGATTTCGTCATAACCTGTCATCTCAGGGTTAAAATTATATTAAAACACCTGTGACTATTGACCTTCCAAAAAATGATAAAAATTTTGTTCTTGGCACTTCTACAGTTGCTAAGACAGCGATAAAGGAAAAAATATTGGTTATGGCTGAGTAGTATATGGATATCTACACTGCAACCCAAAACTAGGTGAATCTAGCCAATCTTGCATTGCAAGACCTTGATAGGGGTGTACCGATGATAGGGGTATACCAATTTTATCAATAGGATACATATGTTTGTATACTTTTTTATTGTCTTAATCATATTACGAAAACCATAGTACAAGAATATGGGTTGCAATGCTTCGCAACTGTTAAGTTCTTGAGGCTCGGTTGCGACTTGGAGAACTAGGAATATTTTGAGAAGAGTATATATATTCTTTTCAATCCATGTCCTTGCCTTGCAGGACATTGAGAGGGGTATATAGATTCTTTTCAATGGAAAACAATTTTCGTTTGTGTGGTTGTTTATGATCTTTCCATTTATTCAAGTATTTTTCTAATATGTGAAAAGTTGCAACCTCATTAAATGAAACTTACAGAGCTAGAATACACCAGTGCTACCTCTAGAGAGATAAAATCATCTGCATTTCATCTAATTCCTCAGTGCTCAAGATACTAGCCCATTGTATACACATAATCGAAGGGAATATCCTTCACTTTGACAAGTGAAATAGCCAGTAAACTCAAGGCAACAATATCAAGATGAGTCCATATGTGCTACATTATTAGATTAACTTGGTAAACTGATATCTTGTTGTCTATTCAGATTGTTGGGGCTACCTTTAGATTCTTTCTTTTTGATTGTAGAGACTTTAAACACATACCCAACCAATTTCATTGTAAGCATTGCTAAGCATAGGATGATAATATGGGGCACTTTCTTGGATCGGATTCCAACTTAGTTGTTTCCTCTGCTTTTGGACATATGTAAAGTTAAGTGCATTTTAATGGAATGTGATTTCTTGTTTCTATGTTAAGATATCTGCAAATTTCCTTGCTGACACTTTCACATCAATGTAAGAGAATTCCTTATAATCAAATGGGTATTATCCTAGGAGTTTATTCTCGCGCATTCTCACACTTTCAAGGCTTGCATATGTGCCATAAATCATACACAAGTACCCGGACTTGGAAGAAAACTCAAAGTTAGAACCTCATTTGATAGCGTATAGGTCCTCCTTATAAGACAGTTGTAGATACTTCTCCCTTCAACGCGGTTGGGCTTCAAGACTATGGCTAAGATGTGCTAGGTCTCCTTACTTGAACAACACCTAAAACAAATCCTTTACGACTGTGTATTGAGTCTCTTTCTTATTGTGGATTAGGGGTTCATTTAGGCTCCCTTTGACTGCATCTTAGCTATGAATAGAATACTGCGGCTAGGTTTCTTTTGGAGCTTCCTTTGACAGTGTATGGAAGCCTCCTTGCTGTGATAAAGAGCCTTATTTTTGGACATCGAAGGAGCCTCTCTTCATTGTGATTTAATCCCTTTAGGACAACATATAAGGCTTGCGGCTAGGGCACGTTGTAAAACAACTAGAGCTCCTCCAAGGCTGCGGCTATGACTCCTCCTTTAAGACCGTGTTTAGGGTAGCATTAGCCCTCCCTTAATAGCGGATTAATGTAAAACTGAACAAGAAATTCAACTCCTAGTTTGGATTGCGGTTAGGGAATCATATCTCTATTAGGACAACGTATAGAATACTTCTTGACTGCAGCCAGACTATCTCATCTCCTCTTGTGTCTAGGGCTTCATCATCTAGATCTCTCTAGCCAGCAAAACCCAAAATAGTGGAGAGAGATCAAGAGTTAAGTGTATGTACAAAATGACTTGAAAACCTCTTCTATTTATAATAAAACGTTGAGGATAGATGGGGGTAATTTGGTTGTTGGAATTCCTTGACTAATTGTTACATAACACAAATAAATTCATATCTCCATGAATACACATTGGATTCGAATGATATTTAGATCAATCCTACACCTCTTGAGGAGATTGTCCTGTTGTGCCACTACTGCACTATGTCATGGTTGTCCCATTGTGCCACTGCTGCACTATGTCATGGCTGTCCAATTGTGCCACTGCTGCACTATGTCATGGCTGTCCCATTGTGCCACTGCTGCACAAAGTCATGGCTGTCTCGTTGTGCTTTGTCATACCATAACAACACCATGAATTTTCTGTACTAAATACTAGTTGTTCCATGTTGTACCATTGTACCATTGCTATCCCATTGTGCACTATATGCCATTGACCATTGTTGTCTCATTGTTGTACCATATGCTGCACCATACTGCACCAAGTTGCCTTTGCTGTCCCATTGTTGTATCATTGCAGCACCATGTAACATTGTTGTCCCACTGCTGCACCATACATCTTGTTGTCCATACTGCTGCACCATTGTTGCACCATACATCTTGTTGTCCATTCTGCTACACCGTTGTTGCACCATACATCTTGTTGTCCATATTGCTACACCATTGTTGCACCATACATCTTACTGTCATCGATAGTACTACTATGGTCCCTCGATAGTACTACTATGGTCCCTAACCCCATTTCCCTGCTCATTAATCAGATTAGAGGTACTTCCAATGAGTCTCAGACTGCATGGGTAGGATGCCTCTATAGGAGAATTGATCATCTGTCCCACAGGAGAACTAATCATCCTGGCTCACAGGAGAATGAATCATCCTATCCCAAAGTCACCTCGGGGTATCACAAGGGAAGGCTAAGCTATTCATCCTATACACAACGCACCATTAGGGGAGGGTGAGTCGCCCTATGGTCGTATGTTGCTCCAGTAAATACCCCAAGCCCCCCAGATCTCCTAGAGCTCAATGCATGCAACATGTAGGACCCTTATATGAAGGTCTCTCAACGACTCCAGGTTGTTCGAGAAAATCATAGATTTGACCTTTCCCCTAGGCTTTGACAAAATGTTTGCGACCTATACATCAGTCTCAATGCGATGGAGCCTCCTCGCTCATCGACTTACCATATCCTAGATAAGGTAGTATCTGATGTCTATTTATTGGAGGTATCATTAAATACAAGATTCCTCAACAATCGAATCCCCCCCTGGTTGTCACAGAGGATCGCAGTGGTATTCATCATGTTTACAAACAACGCACTAAAGAGCTTCCACAACCAGGTAGCTTCACACGAGATCATAATCATAGCTATGTATTTGGTCTCGAAAGTGCTTAGAGCAACCGACTTCTGCTTCTTTCTCATCCATGATATTGAAGCAGAATCCAAAGATAACTAGCACTAAGAAGTTCTCTAGTGATCCTCCCCATTACCTGCCCAGTCAACATTCAAATAATCACGCAGCTTCATATTTCAGGCAGTGTATCTCAATCCATGAGAGATTGTGCCCCAAAGATGTCTCAGAAGATTCTTGGCACCAATCCAATGAGGCTCAACCAAATATGAGCTCACCATGCTAATTGCAAAACATGTATACGGACGAAAGTTCACCAAGAACATCAATGCAAATGAGTTTATGAAACTTAGAGGCATTTCCCAAATCTGGTCCGGAATCATCACAATATAACTTTTGAAAGTTAAGATCCTCGATGTAGTCACGGTCTTATAGTTTACCATTCCACATCCAGAATCCAACTCCCTCTTACTTTTGCAAGTGAGAGGGTCTGCACCTATCAGAAATAGGTCGTTGTATGAGAGGTCTATCATCCACAATCTTCAAACAATGGTTTGGATTGGCTTCACTCTTAGTGAATCTCAACTTCATCTGAAAATTATCAATCCTCTCATATCAAACCCGGGGTGATTTTCTTCAAGCCATAGAGGGCTTTCTTCCACATGCATACATGAGATTCTCGATGAATCTCAAACCCCTCGAGTTGTTCCAAGCTGTTGATTAGTGGTAGCACCGGATGTGCTCAAGCCATGAAATTTGGTGGAGAGTTGGAACACATGAGATCTCCAATACCCAGAAAGGGATTGGGGAGATTCTAAACAGTTTAGGAGAGGATATTAAAATGATTAATATTTTTAATATGGACCCTAAGTATAAACTTAGGGAAATTAAAATATTAATGTGGATTAATATGAAACTGTGTTAGAATGGTCCAAAAGACAAGGATCAAGCCAAATCTAATCTTAGTCATTGATTAGGGACTTAATCTCGGCTGTTGATATGTCAACGAGAAGAGTATAAGAGGAGGCTTGAGGGTCACTTGGAGAACACACCAGATGATCAATCATTCTATTCTCTAGAGTGAGGTTTGCTAAGAGAGATAGAATCAATGATTAGGAGAGTAGCTGCGGGGAATTTGAGTACAGAGAGACAGAGAGGCAGAGATAGTAGCAGAGCAGCTAGAGGAAGTGATGTAGGAGCAGCCAGTGCTCATGCAGGGCCACACAGAGGTAGCCAAGTGTTGCGAAAAGCACCAGAGAGGCCAATGTATTTGACACAAAGTTCCAGAGAGCTGACGCAGGGCCTCCTGGGGCCGACATAGGCCTAGATAGGCTAATTCAGGGCCAACGTTGGGCAAGGAGAGGTTGACGCAGTCCAGATTGGGCAGACGCTGGGGTTTCAGTGCAGTTTTGTGCTGAGGAGCTGTCGAAATGATTATCCGGGGTTTTAGAGAGGAGATCTGTCAGAAACTGTGAGGTATTACTGTTAAGGAAATTCTATATTTTTTAGGCAGTTTTGACACCCAGATTGTACTCTGAATTGCTTAATAAAAAACCCTCAGATAGCTGCATGGGTTTTCCCGCATTGGGTTTTTTCGGGGACATTGGTCAAAAAATAATGATGTCATATGGTGTGTTTGTTTCTGTTTCTTTTAGCTGATCTGTAATATGTTGGGCATGCACTAGTGTTTATTTTCAGTATTTACATTGTAAATAACTTGTTAAGGAAAAGAACAAGTAGTTAGGAATAAATAAGATAAAGTGCATGGAGGGTTTCTAACTAAGTAAACTTAGAAAATTCAACACAAGCCTGTGAACCTGCTACATGAGGGGAATGGTCCCTTTGTAATATTTTCCTTCGATACATCTCAGGCATGTACCTTCATGCCCCTTTTGAATTCAGGCATCCCAGTCACCATTTGACTCACATCGGGTAAGGCCCCACAATAAGTAGACCTCTGGTGCTATAGATGAGATGTGTCAACTAACATGGTCCCCAATGGACCATCCTGCAACTTGGTACAAATTTCCAACACTAAACCCATGAGTAAATGCATATTCGAAAATTCTATTTTCAAACACGTACCTTTCCATTGATGAATGCCACCCTGAAACCTTTGACTTCCATTGCTGAAATGGACACCAGGTTCTTCTCACGGTCAGGTACATAAAATATATTTTGTAAATGAATCGAGTTACCCTAATTCAATTGAGGGGTAACATTTCCTACACCCTTTCCGGGATAGGTGGCATCGAATCCAAGTATAATCCCATGATTGTTTCTTACCAAATTCGAGAGAGCACCCTTCTATTCAATGAAGTGCCTTGAAGCACTATAATCAATAAGCCAGCTTCCCACAAAATCTGAAGGAGAGGGCCAATACAAGATAATGCTTCTTTATCTTATCAAAAACAACATTTGATTCTTCATACCTGGGGTTCCTTGCTTTCCTTGAAAAATCAACCGTTTCCTTGATGACCTGCATTATCTGTCATTCCTTCGATCATTGAAGTTGTCCCTGGAATTATTGTTATATTCATCAATAGATGTGTCCCTGCCATTTGTACACTCCTTCGCATAATGGCCGAACTTATTGTAAGCAAGGCATCTTCCTTTCCTTTCACCTTGAGATCCGGACTTCCCATTGAAGTGATATGTAGGTAGGCCATCACAATCTTCTGTTGCGCCATTATGATGATATTCTTTGCTTCGACTTTATCCTTGGCAAATTTAAAGAGGGATGAGGAATCCATGGATCCTTTTTTCCTTTCCCAACTATCTTCAGTGATTGCTATTTCACTCATGACTGTGTATAGGATAAGGGATTTTCCTTTCATGACTGCATAAAGGATAAGTGCTTTTCCTTTCTGACAGCAAGGGCATTCCATGTGTAGAGAACTTCTTCTAGGACGATGTTTAGGTGCCATTTCCATTAGGAAGCATAGCAACTAGGTTTAGGGCATCTCTTCTCCTTAGACCTACGACTAGGGTTTCGGCCTTCATTTCCATGGTTGCATATTACTGCTTCTTCATAGGGCAACGTTTAGGACTTCTCCAAAAAGCAACGTTAGGGCTTCCTTCACCGTGCTAGATCTCCCTTTTCTCTTGCATCTAGGGCTTCTTCATTAGTGTAGTGTAGAGCCTAGGGCACTCCCTCTAGACTAGTGCTATAACTGGTCACTTTTGATGATGGTGATCCTCTTGAGCGTTCATCCTCCACATTAGAAAATGCATATATTGGATTAGGTATAGAGGAGGAGGATGATGGATGAGACAACAATGGTAATACAAAAATTCTAATGATTATGGCATCGAGGAGGACTACTGATAGTCATCGGCTATGAGAATCTTCCATCTATGGTTCTAGTGTCCATGCTATTTTTTTTTTCCATTGGCATTCCAATCTATAGTAGCATTGAATCAATATTTATGTAGTATGTTTTCTACATTCTGATTTTTATGACTTAATGAGAAGACCACAGTTTGTGGTTCTAACTTCTTGTGTTTTTTATTTGATCATCATTGATGTAGTACTAGTAAGTACTAGTTGTATGATTGAATTTGTATCATGTAAATGTTTTAGTTTCTAGATTCTAAAATAATTGAAATCCTTATTGTCATGTTTTTAGAGTTGATGTGTTGTGTATCACATATGAGAGATGAAAAACTTGGTATTACCTTAGATTGGCTATTTATTTGGTATTTTCCAGTGCAAATGGGTTTTTTTATTTGGTTGCTTCAAGTTGTTCATGTGCTGTAGGTGTAGAATTTCTTTGCTAACAAAATTCAGAGTTGATTTGCCTCCCAAACAAATTATTGTTTGTGTGTGGATTTTTTGATTTGTTGATCTTATATTTCTTGCCATAAAATTACAAGTGTCCACAATGAATTAAACTCTGTGATTTCTTATTGGGGTTGCACACTCTCTAAGCATGCTCCTATTTGGATCACAGGAAAATCAAGGTTATGGTCTTGAATACCATCATGATTGGACCAAGAACCAATAATGTATGTCTAACAATAGACCTTAAGCATCAAAAAGGACACACCTCCAGTCATATGATGGTTTGATAATTGATGTCAAAGAATTTTTAAACTCCAAGTTTCTTAAATAGTTTCTTCTCCTGTGATTGGGTGCATAGTTATACTTACCTATTGATATGATTTTGTAAAAATTTGGGTTCAAAAACTATCTTGAATTCATGTCTGGAGGGATATAAAGATAGTGGTCACTGTAAAAGGTAAGTTATTAATGGTAGGTGTTGGCCATATGTAAGAAATTTTGATATAAACCTTGAGAGAAGCTTTGAATCCTAAATTGACTGGGGCTTTAGGTTTGAGAGACTTGGGGATCCTAAATAAATCATTGGGAGAGAAATTATGTTGGGATTGACTTCGGGTTAGAGATGAACTCTAGAAACAAATATGGGATATGAAATATGGCCACTCTTCTCAATCGAAAAAGTTGCAAGCAACCAAGCATCCTCTAAGGTCTTCCATATGAAATTTGCCACATGCCAACTAGACCTTAATTAAAGTCATGTTTTTTGAGAGACTTGGAATGGTCACACTAGTGACTACATTATTCTCAAAATATTCCTGGCAATAGATGCCACAATTGAGGGATTGTTAATCTTAGAGATTTAATAACATTTACTTCAAAGCATCAGGGTCTTACTGTAGAATAATTTTGGAAACTGATTCAATCCCCTAGGCTATGGAAGGAATGGAAAGTAGTTGAAGATTGGCAATCACATCCATCTTTCTCTCCCTGGCCTATTTTAGCTCATGAGCTTCAAAAATGAAAAATATCCAATGCTTAGGATGAAGACAAACTCTGGTGAGGTTCTCAAAGCAAAGGGTTGTTTACTCTCAAGGAATCCTACTCTCTTATAGTTGGCCATCAAGACATCCACTAGGATCCCATTTGGAAGAAAATCTAGATGAATGGTGTTTTCCCATGGTCCTCAATTCATTTGGCTAGTTGGATGATGTAAGATCCTCACATGGGATCAAATCAGGAAAAATGGATTTTAGGGCCCCTGACTTTGTACTTTATGTTGGAATTATGAATATTCTATGGAGCATATATTGAATGTATGTCCTTCCATTGAACATATTTGACTGCCTTTTGGATCCTTGTACAGTAACTTCAATAGTTTTTTATACTTGTACTCCCTCATAGATCCAATATATTCAATAGTCTAGTTAAAAATAGA
Source organism: Pinus taeda (assembly GCA_000404065.3). Classification (NCBI taxonomy): domain Eukaryota; kingdom Viridiplantae; phylum Streptophyta; class Pinopsida; order Pinales; family Pinaceae; genus Pinus; species Pinus taeda. The sequence goes on along the minus strand of APFE031241263.1, from coordinate 2,257 downwards.
GAGTGGATTATTTCCCTTAGTTTTTTCATGTCGATGCTTTGGAAAGAAAGGAAAAACCAAATATTTAAGCAAAAGAAAGAAAGGACAAAGTCATGGTCTACATCAAAGTGCAACATGGGGGTTACATTATTCCTACTCAAACTTACAATGAAATGTTGAGGTGCCAAGTGTATTACCATAAAAGTCTACAGCTCCCTTACTTTCAGTGTCTGTGAAAATAGGATTAGTTTATTGAACTGTATTTCTGTGACCTCAAAAGTGTTTTCAGGATTTAAATTATCGGCAAGGAAAGCGTGATCTTCACCATACTTTTCATATGGTTGATCTTCTTCCCCTACCTTTGTATGTTGTATATGTACTTGTATGTTTCTTCGATAGATATTTCTCCTCCTTGAGAAAGACCGCCCCAAGAATGCCTATCTACCCTCTTAGATAGAGAAATATTTGCGTGATAGAGATGAGATCTGTAATTTTCCCATTTTACATTGAGCTCCATTAGAAGATCCAAATTTTCCGCATGTGGCCAACTGGAGGAGGAAATGACAGATTGTTGGTAGCCAATATTGGCAAGAGTGAACAGCTCATGCCCGTGAAGAAACTGGATGATTAGGGGAGGAAGAATGTGATTCCCAACCAATCCAATGATTGCATCAAGGCCAATGCAAATTATTTCGCCATGTCTAACCATCCATATTATATATCCCTGTTTCCAAGGCTTAGATTTCATCAAGCTTTTGATGATGGTGATCCTCTTGACCGTTCATCCTCCACACTAGCAAATGCATATATTGGATTAGGTATAGAGGAGGAGGATGATGGATGAGACAACAATGGTAATATAAAAATTCTAATGATCTCGCATCAAGGAGGACTATTGATAGTCATCGGCTATGAGAATCCTCCATCTATGGTTCTAGTGTCGATGTTATTTTGTTTTTTCCATTGGCATTCCAATCTATAGTAGCATTGAATCAATATCTATGTAGTATGTTTTCTACATTCTGATTTTTATGATATAATGAGAAGACCACAGTTTCTGGTTCTAACTTCTTGTGTTTGCCATTTGATCATCATTTATGTAGTACTATTAAGTACTAGTTGTATGATTGAATTTGTATCATGTAAATGTTCTAGTTTCTAAATTCTAAAATAATTGAAATCCTTATTGTCATGTTTTTAGAGTCAACGTGTCTTGTCTCACATATGAGAGATGAAACACTTGGTATTACCTTAGATTGGCTATTTATTTGGTATTTTCCACTGTAAATGGGTTGTTGTTATTTGGTTGCTTCATGTTGTTCATGTGCTGTAGGTGTAGAATTTCTTTGCTAACAAAATTTAGAGTTGATTTGCCTCCCAAAAACATTATTGTTTATGTGTGGATTTTTTGATTTGTTGATCTTATATGTCTTGCCATAATATTACAAGTGTCCATGATGAATTAAACTATGTGATTTTTTGTTGTGCTTGCACATTCTCTAAGCATGCTCCTATTTGGATCATAGGAAAATCAAGGTTATGGTCTTGAATACCAGCATGATTGAGACAATAAGAAGATGGCATCTCATTTTCAGCTTTAAAGGTTTTAGTTAAGTTGTTGATTTCTCCATTTATCTTGGCTTACAATTTTTTTGACCAAGAACCAATAATGTATGTCTAACAATAGACCTTAGGATAGCTCCACATCCACAATGTCCACCTATAGAGGCGCCATCAAAATATCCCACGAATGAGATGTTATCAAGTTGTCTATGTGTCCATTGGAACCAGAGTTGACTAGGTCTGTAGGGACCAATTTCCAGATAGTAAGTCACGATTTTCATAGTGATAATTCTTATATCCGAGACTTTGTTTTAAAAATTGACTTCATTGCTACATCACCAGATTCCCCAAAGGATGTAAAGAGGAATAATCTTATATCTTTATGTCCGATTTTCCAATCGATAAGGAATGAGGTTATGGAAGACCTATAAAACATTAGGGAAATCTTGACAGTATTGGAGACCTTCGTCCAAATGAGGATCTTAGAAGGATAAGACAAAAAAAGATGATATATTCCCTTAGGAGAAGATCTACACAAGGGATAGCGCCTAGGGCCCTGTTGGGTGCCTATAATACTAGTGATTACCCCATTATTATTGTAGTTATACCCCTTATTAATATTTTTGTGCCCCTATTGTCCCCATATTGTTATTACTGTGCCCCATAGAATCCCTCTATTGTTATTTTTGTGGCTTTATATTATTATTGTTAGGTC
>APFE031241256.1:101564-123780 GCA_000404065.3 Pinus taeda | reverse complement strand
ACAACAAGAAACTGAAATGTTCTAAACTAAATCATTCACTCAAACAACCATCAATCGAGGATACAGTAGCAATAACTCATTCCTCTAGAAATTGATGCAATTAAAATCAAATTGGAACAAGACAATCAATCTGGGAACGAGGAAACAATAACCAATGTTCTCTACAGTTGACAGTCCTGCTTTAAAGCGATTAAAATGAAATCGAAATTGAACTGAAGCTGCTATTGAAAGTAAACTAGGAAAACTCTTTAAAAGCAAACTCTTGCAATTAATCAACAGAAATGAACAACAAAGTAAATGGACAGAAAACTAGAATTAAAGGAATCGAATAACCAATCCTATTGAACAACAATCTGTAATGAATATCAATCAAATGCCCACGGAGTTTTGGATTGACGGTGAATGGGTGCGCTGTTAAGGCACTCCTTGCGATAGGTCACTGGTTCAAATTCCCCGTGGGTACTTAGGTTAGTCTTAACGTAGAAAAAAAAATGAATATCAATCAAACGGAACAACAAATGGAATGAAACCATAATTGAAATAGAACAGTGAAGCTTTATATTTTAAATGAACAACATAACAATATACGTTGAGAAGGATAATAATCTCTGTTATGATGGAAAAGAACAGCCACACGATTCAATCTCAACTTGTGCAATAAAACAATTTCATAAAATATTATAACAGCTCGCTGCAAAAACATGAAACTGTAAGGTAATACAATTCAAAGAAATAGGAACTAAATCAAACCATCACACGGCGAAAACTGGAAAGATATAATACAATAGCAGCATACTCCACCAGAGGCTGGGCCCTTAGCCGCCAGCGGATGCTGCTGGGCTACTTCAGATCAGGTGAATGAACAACAACTCCCAAATCATATATTAATCATCAAACTGTGAAATCATTACAACAGCTAAAGCTTTGAGAATTACAACACGCAACAATCTCCCTATTCTATCCTATCCCATCATCATTCTTGAATTTCCAACTTTGAATCCTCAATTCTCCCTCATTTTTCCATTCTTTTTCCCCTTTCCCTCTCTGATCTCTGTTTTCATTTAAATAGAGAGAGAGCAGAGAGCAATTACAATAGAGATAATTACAACATGATTCTATTACAAAATTGGATTGATTCTAACCAATTGATCAACAAGAAAATATATTTCCATCTATCTCTCAACAAGAACAAGACGAATTTGGCTTTGCAGCTAAGATTTGGAGGACGGCCGCAACAACAAATCTGAGAAAATCATGCTCAAAGAACCCTGTGTTTCTCTCAGTACAAGTCGAATTTGGGCAAACCATTTTGTAGTAAAGATAATTGGGTCCGTTCTGGACAAAACCCATGTTCCGGATTTTCCAGATTCTTCTCCATTTGCTCAGAATCTCAACCGCAAAACTGTCACTCCTTATTCCAGCGCATTTCTGAGTTGGCACTTTTAATGATCAAATCTTCAATCTGGAAATTAATCTTGGAGGCTAAAAATGTGAATAATGTTATAACCAATTTATTAAAACTATCATGGATAAAATCATGCATAATCATCAATTTATTAGAAATAAAGGAAGATAAATAATATTCATCCATAAGAGCATAAATCATTTATAAAATGGATTTAAATAATAAATTATAACAAATGATATAAGAGAGAAGAGTAAAAATGGATTAAATAAGTGTTACAAAGTGGCCGTATTCACGGCCCAACAGTCTGGAGGCCAGCGGTCCCCCGGCAGTGGTTCAGGGGTAGCGCCCCCGAAGCTAAAAATAGGTGTAAAATTGCCTTGTAAAAGTCTAGTAATTTCTAGTCAATCTGGGCCGTTCATTAGGCAGATGACCTGACAGTAGAAGTTATGTTTAATTTTGGGTTTTTTTCCCTAGAAGGCAACCCCTTACTATATATGAAGGAATTGTATTGCGTCTATGTATATCTGTATTTTGAGTGAGGAAGAGAGAGGAGATTGAGAGCAAAGAGGGTGTTACAACGGATCTGTTGTAGGTTGTATCTCTTCAATTTGCTAGATAATATAAAAGGAAGGACTGGTTGTTTCTCCGTGGATGTAGCCCAAACTGGGTGAACCACGCATATCTATGCCTCTCTTATTTTATGCGTTTTCTATGTTTATATTTATGCAATATTTTATGTGTTCCATTGCTCTGTAATATATAATTTTCTAACACCACGCGCTATCTTCGCGGTTGGATCCTGACCTTGCACCTCAGTCTGCATCCTGTAGGCAGGTGTTCGATCCATCAATAATTCATAACCATGGCAGCCTCGTTCATCGTGGCCCATCGATTTGTAAAAATTGCAAAATATCTGCTGGGGGGTCTGGGTAAACTTTTGCAGTAGGTGAGAGTTGTCCATGTTGTGCTTTCCTACCACCTGACAGATTGCACACCAGAGTGAGGGTGCTACGCTTGGCTCTACCTGTGCCTCTGGTCGCAACAACATTGGTCCCCCCGCTGTCAAATAGATTGTGAATATCGGACAATGATCCTTATCATGGCCCTGGCCTTTACATTTTACGCACCACACCTCCTCGCGCACTTTTGCCCTGCGTGCCTTCTCCTGTTTCAAAATCTGCATTTCCAAGCAGAGATTTTGTATTTGTGCATGGATTTGTTGAACTCCCAACCCAGGATCCTGTATTCGAGTCTCATGCAACCTCATTGCTATTTCTAATGCTTCAACTTGGGTTGAGATCAGTCCGAACAAATCAATGAAACATTGCCAAAAGCGATCACTACTTCATAAGGAAATTTAGGGAACCCATAGAAATTAACAAACACCCTAATAACCTCAATAGAGATGACGGATGGACCATAAGCAAAAACTGGATTCCAGTCCTATCTTCTAAACCTAACTACAATCCTTCAATTAACCTAGAACATACATGAAAGATCTAATCCTTTATAATTAAATAATACACTACTTTAATAAAATAGAACTTAACAGAAATAATAGGAAATAAACATCAATTAATCTCTTAACTACAAAAACTCCTCAACCTAGGAAAGTAGGCAATAAACCCTAAAAAATAATCATGACACATAATACAAATTAATATGATTAAAATTAATACAAATTCAAAATAAAACATAAATAACCCCAATAAAATATTAATAATTATTCATTAAAACAAAAATAAAAAATTGAAATAAATAAATAATAAATAAATTGTAATAAATATAATTATAATAATTATAACAATTAAGAGTAATAACAATTAAAAATTTATAATTAAAATAATTCCAATGTAAATAACTACAATTAAAAATTAATAAATATGACAATTAAAATTGATAGTTAATTAATTAAAAGAAATACAATGAAATAATTAAAAAATAAAAAATAAAAAAAATAAAGGAAATATAATCATATATGAATTATTGAATTAAATATAATTATAAACAATTAAAATCAATAATTAGGTAAAAATTATAACAATTAATATTAATAACAATTAAAATTAATAATTATAACAATTAAAATTAATAATTAATTAATTAAAATAAATACAATAAAAATAATTAAAATTAAAATAATAAAATTAATAAATATAACCCTAAAGAAATTTATATATCCATAATCGTAATAAAGAAAGATAATAGTCAGATTAAAAAAAAAAAATTCTAATATCTGTCGACTAAGAATCTCATCTATATATATGTAAAGAAAAATTGAGAACAGTGTTTCAAATAATATTTCACATCCTGAAGATGAACCATCGTTGCTGGTTTGAAACGTCGATCGGAAGGAAATCTAGTGCGATGTATCCGGAAGATAATCTACACAATCTTCTACTATGTTAGTGCTGTCCTCAAGTGTGGTGTTAAAGACGCCACAAACCACGTGCGGTGTTGCACATCCGTTAGTGTGATGTTAGCCTCTCGGATCATACTCTTTAGTCTCTGATCTAGATCCCAAGGGATTTATCCTGGTAGCATCACAATCTCCTTGAACGTGATGATCGACTGCATCTCTGATTTTGACTCGCTGAAATCTTTGTTCGATGCATTCCGGATCTCTACTATCCCGACATTTGGATGATCGCTAGAATGCTTGATATACCAAGTTAGCACGCAGTCCTGAAGTGCACTCACCAAGATAGCCTTTTTAATATTATCATCCGTAACTTCGTGTGCTTCCCATACTGCCCTTACTATGAACCAAAACTATGCTGGATCTTCGCATCCTACTCCTTTGAATACAGGTAACTTGATTGTGTTCGCCATGTTCAACTTCTGGATTACGCGCAGGTGTGCTAGGGTCAACTACAAACTCGTACTGCTTCTGATCCAATCAATCTTCAATCTCTTTCTTTGTAGGGTTTCAAAATTCCAACATCAAACATACCTTAGGTAGATCTCGGTCCTGACAACGGAACCATTTGTTGGCTTATTGGGCCTTGACCCAGGTTCAAAAGAGTTATTAGCCAAACAAATCCTGTAGCTACTTGCCATTTCGGCAACAGTCCGCGGAGCACAGGCTGAGGTCTCAACCGAGGCAGCAGGGAAGGGTGTTGAAACCAGGTTTTCACACCCTTGGGATGTCTTAATGTGGTTTGGAGGGGTCACAAACCATTCGGCGACCTTCGCGTTACTCTGTACTATTATCAGGCTTTTGCATAGATCCGCGCCTATGTGCCTTGTTGCGAACGAGTTTATTCTAGATTTACACTACTTCTTATGGTCTTTAAGTAAAAATTTAACAATATTACCGAGTGCACATCATTATCAAAAGACAGGCTTAAACTCATATAACAAATGCATAAACCAGAATATAACCAAATCCGTAATAACTCATAATCAACATAGTGTTTCAGAACTAACTTATCTTTATTAATATCTTCGTTTCAGTAGAATATTCTTTCTGCCATGCGCAAATAACTGTAGGGGTCTGCGCACACAGCTGCAGACTCTTTTAGGCCTCCATGAACACAGCTGCGGAGCCTCTATCTAACCACTAACACACTTGACTCGAACTTATAGATGCAGAACAACTATTTCTTTCACAAACCCATAACACATCAGATCTTTCCAAAAGCTACCTCTACCCTTAGAGGCTTGCTCTATTTATACATTCCGATGGTCCGTGGACCATGGGCAGGCTGACTTACTTCCTATTATTTTTGGGTAGACAACCCTTTGACTCGACCTATTATATTTCCTGTATCGCGCACTTCATGGAAATTTTTACAATATCATTACCCTAAATTATGGGTTCTAAGCCCCAAAACCATTACGTGGAGCTTCCACCGCCCAATAAACTAGCTTGATTTGGAAGCTCGACTCCTGTTAGCTCAATCCTTATTACCTAGATTTTCTCACCCAACATTTATTGCTAAATAATTTCTCCAAACTGTAGGTAGCTGCCTCACTCTATTTCAGATGGCTTATTCAAACATATATCCTCTGCTAATGGTTTTTGAACAAGGTTGAAACCAAGTTGAGTCATCATTCTTAAGCTAGATTGTGAGTTTCTCTGATTGTCTAACAAAATCTTAATTATTTTGTGTTGATTATCCTGTGATATCACCTTCTTCTTACTGGCCCATATATGTTTTCATCTTTGCTTAGGAACATCAATTTTTTGGTTGTAGTGATTTTTGGGGAACCCTTGTTCATGCCTCTTAGTATTACCCTCTCACCATTCTTCAAAATGAACCCCATCTCCAAGGTTTGATAATTATTTCAGTGCCTCCCTATAGTGATAAGCCGTTAGACACCCAATATCACGTTGGTGTTTGAAAAATTCGCCACATAAAAAGTTTCAATCATAGTGTAGCTGCTCATCTTTAGTTATGATCTTGGAACCTTTTGGTTTCATGTCATGTTGAAACTACTAACCATATCCACATTAAAAGCTCCAAGTCCCTTGTAGGAATTCCTATCCTTGAGACAAATGATGGGTCAATGAAATTGTGGGTTGACCCATTGATGATTAGGATGATGATCTGCTATCCCCATATGATTTCTCTAACTTTGAAAATATTGTAGATTGGAACTCTTGAAATTGTGGTTATGGTTTCACTTCCAGTTTCCAATCATGGTTATTTGTCTTCTAATCTGCTAAGCTCTTTGCCTTGTAACCAACTTAGTTCTTCCTCCTTGTCACTCTTGGAAAACACCTCAATGTAGTGTACCTTACCCTTTCCCTTACATCTATGTCGTAGATCCCATGGTTCTCAACAAATTAAAAAAAGCTTATTTCTCCTTAAATCATCTTGAACCTCTCCATCTAATCTACTTCTCTCAACTTCTTCCTTTTGAAAAGGATTCTTATCTTTAATCTATTAAGGAAGTGATGGTTTGGAAGGTAATTTATTTTTAGGCTCTTCATCCTCAACATCACTCATCCTAATAATGGAATTCTATAATGAGTATGACTTGAAGGCCTTAACCCAACCTCATTATAGGTTCAACTAATCCCTCTATGAAAAGCATGACTAAACTGCATTTTGACACATCGAACACCGTGAATGCTATCTAGTAGAAATCAGAGATATATGTAACTAAAGTGCCTTTATACTTGAGCTGAGCTAAACCTCAGAAAATAAGCTTTGGTTTCTTCTTTTCAAACTAATCGATCAAACTTTATGTGAACTCCAAGTAGGATGTGATGTTGGAATGCTCCAAGGTAATGAGCCCATGGTACCACTACTCATGAGCTTCACCTTCCAAATGTAGAGTAGCATATTGGATGGCCTATGTATTGGTCATAAGTTTAAGTTGGAAGTATGTATCCAAATTTTGAATGCATGCCCTGGCAATACAACTAGATGGCCTATCAAAAGTGGGTAGAGTTATTTTCCTTTCTTTTTTTAGAAGAGCATAGTTCTATGATCCTCGTCCATACTCCCTAGGGCCGTTCCTGTATTTGATGGTACAAAGGTCTTGTAGCGACATAGTGACATGAAAATCATTCTGGAATGCCTGATATTATTTTATGTAGTCATCAAAAGTATCATCCATCTACTACTACCATGGATTATCCGCTTGTTGTTCCTATTTTATCATATATTGACCTCGCTAAAATTCATATAAATGAATAGTCATATGAGTATGATGACTAGGTTGATGAAGACTTCATTGAGGCTCAACATCCAGAACCAAAAGCGCTTGTCAATACTGATTCTAATGTCCTCTACACTCGAGTGATAGAAGATATTGACAAGGGGTTATAATAGGTGCAATTTCCTCTTGTGTAATAGACGTGTTCTCAGCTATCCTTGAATCTGAGTAGAAGGATACAAGCATGTCAAAGAATAGTCTTTGTGACTTTTAAGCTTTAGAACGAGAAATTTTATTAAGGCCTCATCAACATGTAGCAAGTCAATTAAAAATCCCAAACACGTATCTTTGAGTCTTAATTTTAGAAAGGATGTCAACTAATGTGTGTGTATGTATGTATATATATATTATTGAGTGTTAATTTTAGAAAGGATGCCAACTAATGTGTGTGTATATATAATTAGAGGAATATTATTAGGTTATGGAACCTCATTTAAAAATGGGTTGACAGAGGCATTAGCTACACATTGGCCTCCTTACCTACATTTGTTGGAAAGTTGGAATTATCTGGATGGCTGGTGGCTAAAAGTGTGTTGGCATTGATCTCAACCAAATCAATTTGGAGGTTTGTGGTAGAAAATGATAACATTGATATTGTTGATGTGTCAAGCTTAGAATGTAGTCCTATGGTTGCCGCAGTCTCTGGTAGAGAATCACCATAGTAGTAGATTTATTAGAGAAGCCACAAAATTATGACTATGGTGGTTGAGAATCCACGATTCTAGGCACAAGCAAAGGGACAAGGTGCAAATAACAACAGAGAGCTTGTAGCCATTTATTAGGTAGAAAATGGGAGAAAAGTCTATATCAAACCTTCTCCGGTAAAAAATGCTCTGAAAGAGTTTTCCAATGGTGTGTGGAAGCCTGCAAATGGCCTTTTGGATGTCAAATATTGGAGCAAGCTGAAATTTTAAGACCTCAGGAGGATAGAATTTTAGAGGGTTGGAGTTTCAGGAGCCCATTCTTGGAACTTGATATTAGAGAAGGCTTAAAACATCGAGGCCCAATTTTGGAAGGACTAGCAGGAAACATAACAGAATATTGAAGTTGGTTGGAATATCAGAAGGTCAAGACCATCAAAACCTCAAAGTTTCGTCAGTCCTTATGAATGAGTTCTTCTAAAAAGTGTTGAAGTTGTGAGGGGAAGGATTTACAAATAAATTCGTTGAAAAACCAAAGGACTAAGGGACCCTTTCTCTCTCCTCCAATAGGGCACATGGAAACAGGTGATTTGCACTAAGAAGATGATGTGGAAGTTGATGTAAACATGATGTGGCCACACAGAGGACATGTGGTAGTCAGATTCAAAATTTTAGGTGGCATAATAGGGAAAATCTAGGTGACACGTGTCACCACTAAGGAGATGTCACATGGAGATGATGACATTAGCATAAAGTCATGTCGGAGGTCACAATTTCAAAGGTTAGAGTTTTTGTAACTCTTGTCTAATTATTTTATAGGAAAGTTATGATCCGATGTGTGGAGCTCCAATGTTGATTGGCACATGGTCATGGGGACCCAAAGAACCAAGGGCGTAGAGAAGGCCTAGCACCTAAATTCTATGGAAGTATATCGGAGGTCAAAAATTTTAGAACTCCTTTGTAAATGCATTTTGGAGAAAATTTATGATGAAAGGGGCTTCGATGTGTTGGCGCTTGGTTGAGGAAGACAAAAGAACTAAGGTCAGAGAGCAAATACATAGGGAGATAGGCCCATGGCAGGAGCCTGAAGGCCTTAACACCTAAGTGCTAAGCCATCGGTCATAGCACCCGGTACCATGGTGTAAAACAAAAAGGGTCTAAGCATGAAGGGGCTTAGAATCTAGTGAACTCGTATTTTTGTGACATTTGTTTTAATAAAAGTTACGATAGATGAAGGCTCCAATATTGTAGCACTTAAATACTATACCAGTGCTCATAGGCAGTGGTCTCATGAAGGAAAAACAATAATGGGGCAAAGAAAAAAGGGATGGGAAGCTCAAAATATTGTGGTTTCATAAAATTTCCTTTAACAAAAGTTATGAAATGAAAGGGATCTGATAGTGCATTACAAAGGTATTGAAGGTTGGATACACAGAGAATCGAGGTTCATCAAAACTATTACCCAAGAAGGAAATCCAAATAACTCCCAAGTGTATAGCCAAGATAAATATTTTTGTTGTTAAGGAATTTTTGTTGTTTTTATTGGAAGTAGATGATGAAATTGTTGAAGATAAACAAGTTCAAATTCCAACAGTAGTTCAAAAGCAAGAAGTAGTTCAAAATTCCATTTGGAAGTTGTTTTTTGATGGAGCATACTCTAATATTGTGACACTTAAGTACTATACCGGTGGTCACATGCAGCGGTCCCATGGAGGAAAAAAAAATAAGGGGGCAAAGCACAAAGGGCTAAGAACTCACAATCTCATGGTTTCGTAACATTTCCTTTAATAAACGTTACGATATTGAAGGGATCCAATAGTGAATTACAAAGATATTGAAGGTTGGATGAGTCGAAAACTAGAGAGTAATTGTGCAAAGATGAGTTGCTTTCATAGGAGTAATGATGGCTACAGAGATCACCAGGTTAAGGCGACGATGACCATGATTCTCAGAAAAGAAATTTTGGGCTTGTCTCTATGTTGAAATAAATCCATCTCTGATCTCCTGTGCATACCTTATAGAAATAAATGAAGAACAAAGAAGACATGGTGAAGTGTAGTCAAGCTCTGTGAGCCATGAAAAAGCATGGGGAGTCTCATTGGAGTGTGCAGGTAGACTAAGATTAAATTCTCAGCATGGAGAATCACATGGTGAGATGGTGAAGTGAATGAAGCCCATTCTCATATTTTAATGCAATGACAATTTTTTTGAAAAGAGACATAATAAAATAATTTAGTGCCATGCCAGGAGTACACTCTTGGGAAGTGTGGATATCGACAGAGACAACATTGAGCTTAGTGCAACATAGGAACAAAACACAGGATTTACATTAAGAACATGGGGGAATACAATATTTTTATGTATGTGCTGAAGAGAGTGGAGCAGCGTGTGCGAAATTTGAGAAACTGGCCCAAGTGTTGAACTGAAGTAGAGTGTTACAGAGAGGTTGTGCAATAGCAGGCCGAGAGTAGAGTGTATGTGGTTGAGAGTAGAAGGATGAACACAGTCTACTGCTGCAGAGTGAGAAGAGGATAGGGTGTTGTTGTGTGAGGCTGAGAAAGGCTATGGAATAATAGAGGACTGAGAGCAGAAGTATGATATTGTAGTGGACCAGATTGGTATTTCTCTATACATGTACTTGCCCCTGTTTTCAGTTTGAAAATTGCATGAAAGGTAGAATAGTGGGAGGAGAAGGTGGTGACCTACATTCATAAGAGGTTGATGCCTCTTGGAAAGTAGGTGCTTACTATATTAAGGGAGTCGGTGCCTCTTGTGAGTGGGTGATCACAAACAAATTGATGTAATTAAGTAGGTGCTTAATTTACATCATAATAACAAACAGATTGGGGGTTTTCCCCCTTTGGGTTTCCACATAAAAATACCTATTTCAATATATGTATGATGCTCATGTGATGGATTGTATGTACATCTAAATGCATAATCTTGTTGATCATCTGTATTGTGTATGAAATCTCTCACAAATATCTGACCATAGTGAAAAGAGTTAAAGACTTATACTTAAAATTTAGAGAACTTCACTATTACTAATTCACCCCCCTCTCAGTAATTCCTTCTTCAAACAATTGGTATCAGAGCCAACTTCTTTCAAGAATAGTCTAACCACTGGAAGGTAGATCCATAAGGAATTTCTCTAGTCAAGAGAGTCAAGATGCTTACTCAAGCAAGATACTAGTCTTTGATGGGACAAACTATGCCTTCTAGAAAGTTAGGATGGAAGCATATGTTATGTCTCTAGGAGCAGATGTTTAGAGATCTGTACTAGTAGATTATGATGTCTCTTATGTCGTTCCCACTGATGCAGATGGTAAAAAATTGTATGGAAATAATTCTAAATCCTTAGTCAATCTAAACTCATAAAGGTTATGCATTGTAATTATGCTAAGGAAGTGTGGGTGAAGCTCAACCAGAGTCATGAAGGAAATGACAAAGTCAAGCAAGACAAACTTCAAACCTTCAGAATGAGGTTTGAAAGGTTAAAAATGAGTGAAGAATAAAGCATAACAGAATACTTCCTCAAAGTTCATGAAGTAACCAAGATGATTAGAGGACTTGGTGAAGAAGTCAAGGAAGATATGATTGTTAAAAAGGTCTTAAGATCCCTACCCATGAGATTTAATTCCAAAGTCTCTGCTATTGAAGAAATGGCCAATTTAAAGAATATCAAGATGGATTAGTTGCTTGGTACTCTCACAACCTATGAGATGAGAGTAGGAAGAGAGAAGTCTGAACCCAAGGAGGTAGCATTCAAAGTGTCCAAGAAGGCCAAGGAGGACAAATAGCATCAAGATTGATCCAGATGTGAATCTAATCAAGAGATGGCTCAATTTTCTAGGAAAATAAAGCATGGCTTAGGAAAATATAAAGGGAAGTTTCCCTTTAAATGTTTTGACTATGGGGGAGTTGGAAATTTTTCATCCAAGTTCCGTTACAGAGAAAGGAATGAAAAGGAAGACGATCAGAAATTTAGAACAAATCTTAGAAACATCAGAAGAATAATTTAGATAGCAAAAGTGGGCTCTAATCCAAAGAGGATAGTTCAACACTAGAGTTAGACAACGAAAACTCTTCAGAAGATGATTCAGATAAGTATTTACTTATGGAATTTGGAGTATGTTATCACCTGGATTGAACCTTAGGCTGAAGGAAGGCAATGCCAATGTAACCACAAACCACGCTTTGCCAAGTAGCTAGCCCTACTAGGCCAGAAGAAGGCTCTCTCCATAAGGATATCAACCAAGATGACTGGATTAGGAAAATAATATTAGGCTAGGTATAGTAGCACAAGGTTTGATTTGATTTCAAGGGATTTTGTTGGATCAGGAGGAGCCAGACAGTTTGGGCAATGAAACTAGGTCAAAATTGTAGGGTGTTTGATGGGGCAAGGTAGGTATGAAGATTAGTACTCTAGGGTTTTATGGGTGAGGTGATTCAAGACTAGTGAGAAGCTAGGAAGAGCATGTGATCATCATGGATCCTTCCTAAACTGTAGAAAACATAAACTGTGAATACTTTCCCAAAGCCGAGCATTAATGTTATGGATTCTGCCTATCAACTCGAAAACATCCACTTAGAAGAAATGAAATGATTAATGAAGTACACAAAACATTTAAACATATGATCACAAGAGAGGAAACTGAACTAAACACCATACCACATGGATCCCAAAGAAATAGCTGCAATTTTTTACTAGTCTTCTGCTAAACTGATACAAAATGATGTCCAATCAAAGCATAAGCATCCAGCTGAGTCCAACCCTTTACAATGAGAAAGAAGAAGAATATATAGACATTTTTTCAACCTCCTCCCATCCTCAGCAGTCGAATCCCTAAGATGAGGAGCTAATCTAACCAAAATTGAACAAGAAACATGAATAAAGGCATCCTAACAACTTGCCTCTAAAAGTGAGGAAACTGATTCATTTGTGCTCAAAATGACTTTTAATCTAATGAATCTACCCTCTACTATTAATTATCCATCATATTTACAATCCAAGTCATCATTTACATTAGTAAAAAATCCTCCATGAGAGAAAATCCAAGATCACGGTCAAAACACAGTGAAATGGCAATCTTGATCAAAATTTGTACTACGCGCAACGCCACTTTCAAGTCCCTTTTGAAGGGCTTCCTGGCATGAAAATTGGGCTCATGATAGCTCATTGGAAATTTATTTAAGTACACGTTGCAAAACATCTAGAAATTCTTCATTTTTATGTTCTTTTGACCCCTAAAAGGTGTATTCTCCCAAGACTGCTTCTGTGTGTCCAAAAAGTGGCAGAAACGTCATTTTTGAGGTGTTTTTTGACTTTTTGGTAGACTCGTTCTACTCCAAAATCTTAGAAAATGCATAGGGTGCATGTATTAATTGCTTTGAATCCAAAAATGTAAGCCACTCATCCATTGGTGTCCCTATGATAAGCGCAGTGCTTAGAGCCAAAATTCATGTGTTAAAATTTCCAAAATTTACCAAAGGCAAAAATTCCTCCAAATTTGAACAAAATTGGTGAGCAGCACCATCACTAAGCATCTTGATGAGCCAAGGAAGGTTCAGCAAGCAACCTAAGCCTATCTTCCTCCTTTTTTCCATTGAGATCCCATCTCAACTTTGCTTTCATCTACTTGACCCTTATATTGCAAATTTTGTTCTGGGTCTTGTAGTGGTAGGCCATGTGCCTGATGATCTCGCTATCCCTTTTGCCCCTTTGCAACAAATTTTCTTATTGAAAATTGACTCTTTCAAGCCAAATTTCTCTATTACTCTCAATTTTTTTTTCAATTGAAGTCAAAGTGACTGGTGCTTCTTCCTCTTGTATTTCTGATTTACCCTTGTGACTTTGTCTTTTTGTCTTGAGAAGTTCCAGCTCCATGAGCACCTGCTTATCACTCAGTTGCTTGTTCTCTTGCTGCAGATATGTGATGACATATTTGTCTCACGCCAAGGTTTCCACCAATGCTTGGATTTGAGCCTATTTCTCCTGTATGATGATGTTTTCTTTGGTTTCTTCATCCCGAGCCTCCAAGTCAATTGTCTCTATGCCATGATGAATATGATGTTGTTGTGGCTCATCATTCTCCATCAAATAAAAATCTTTTTCCTCCTCATCATCAAGATTTTCCTCCAACACCTTTTCTTTCCCCTTATGCAGCTGTTGTACCTGTACCTGCTGTGTTGATGAAGAGGAAAAAGCCCCTTCCACACCCTATGGAGCAAGCATTTGCCTATGAGTTGATGAAGAAGGCAAGGTCCCTTCCACACCAAGTGGAGAAAATACTTGCCTGTCAGGTGCAAACAATTTTCTTGTCCCCCTATGGTATGTCTTGTAGGTCAGGCATGTCAATGGCTTTAGTCTCTTTGACCTTTTCTTCTTTCTTTACCTCAGCACTGCTGGAAGGTCTTCCTTGTCCATGTTTGCTAAGTTTTGAAGCTGTGTACTCCTAGAAAAGGGATGGAGGGGGTGAGTAAGGGTGATTAGGAATAAGGGAAGTGGAAGTGATCTTGTGGGATATTTGGTGGACTAGTCAAACATGAAAATGAGTCGGAGGGTATGAACCATGACAATGAGGGAGAGGGGCTAGGGTTTTGGGGTATTGTTTTGGGGATGAAAGAAAATGGATATGGAGTGATATGGAGTGTTATGTAGGAGGGGTTTTAGGGTTTTAGGGATAAGTGATGGGAGGAATAGTAAGGGTTAGGGTTTTAAGGCATAAATAGAGGAGATTCTAGGGTTTCACATTTAGCATAGAAAATTAACCTCAAATGCATTAGTTGAAAGCCAAGGATGAATCTCATGGGAAACACTTCCTTTTTTTAGGAGTAAAGAAGACAAATTTGGTGTTTTTGGGTGGCATGAGGTCATTTTGGCTCTTTTGGGAGGGTATGAACCATGAAAATGAGGGAGAGGGGCTAGGGTTTTAGGGTATTACTTTGGGGATGAAGGAAAAAGGGATATGGAGTGATATGGAGTGTTATGTAGGAGGGATTTTAGGGTTTTAGGGATAAGTGATAGGAGGAATAGTAAGGGTTAGGGTTTTAAGGCATAAATAGAGGAGATTCTAGGGTTTCACATTTAGCATAGAAAATTAACCTCAAATGCATTAATTGAAAGCCAAGGATGAAGTTCAGGGGCAACACTTACTTGTTTGAGGAGTAAATAAGAAAAATTTGGTGTTTTTGGGTGGCAAGAGATCATTTTGGCCCCTGGTTACACTACACACAGTGCCACCTACAGGTTCGCAGCGCCTTCCTCTACGCGCAGCGCCATTGATTTTTGCGCTGGGAAAACTGGCCTATGCACAAAGCTCTGGCCTCTACATGTAGCGCCTCTTCAAGAAGGCTTTTGACTACCTTCACAATGTCAAAATTGAGCCCATGATAGCTCGTTGGAAATATATTCCTGTCAAATTTCAAAAACATCTTGAATTTTTCAATTTGGAGCTCATTTTATCTATCAAAAGCTCAATCTCCCAATACTGGTCAAAATCTACAGAATGAGGCTGCCAAAATGCAGAATTCTGTTGCAATCAACTTTTGGAGGTCTTTCACAACTCCAAATTGAGCTCATGATAGATAATTATAAATATCTCTATTTCAAGTTATCATTTGACTCATCAAGAAAGTCTTTTGGACATTCCATCTAGGAGAAACATTGCTTTTCCCAAGGTCATTTTAGAAGTACATCAACTCTCTTGAGGCAAATGATGTTTTGGAAATTTCTCCCAAACCATGAGACCCATGTAAAAATGGAAGGTTTTTTTTCTTCTTTGGTATATTATAGACATCAACCTCTGTCACATTTGTCAAATTCTTCTTTTCTTGCTCGGAAACATAATTTGAATAAAACCTATCCCGATATGTGGAATAAGGGATTTGTAGAAATGAAGGGAAATGAAGGGGATGAGGGGCTTCTAAATTCTTGAGAAAATTTTGGGAAGTAGGGAGGGATGTTAGGAATCAGGGGAAAGTGGAATTTCAAGGATTGAGTGAGGGGAAGGGGTCCAAAAGGGAAAAACGCATACGTAGCCTAGAAAAGTGTCAAATTGTAGCAATATTCTAGGGTTTGTGGGAAAATGATGAATTTGAGGGAAATCAATGATTGGAAGTGTTGAAGAAGGTATATGAGCATCAAGATACAAGTTTTTTTGATGATTTGGCCATCCAAGAAAAATTACCTTCAAAACTCTAGAAGATGGAAATGAGCCTTACCTAAGCACAACTGAAGCACAAACAAGGTGTAAAATGACCCATTGGAACGTGAAATAATGATGAAAACTCTTTGAATGATGGTACACTTAGCTAAATGGTGACATGGACCAATACTTGGAAACTTTGGAAGGAGTGAAAACAATCCTAGACCTAATAACTAGAGAACAAATTTTTACTTGAAGACTCACTGAAATGACAAAAATTTGACTTTGACCCAAGACCACTTTATAAGAGCGTATTTGATCACTGGTGGGAGGCTGCAAATACTGACACTAACATTTGGCCTTATTTGGGATGGAAGCTCCTTGGAGGTGTCAAGAAAACCATAGACCAAGTGCCTAGCCATGTGGGCTAATACGGTCAAAAACTCAAACTGAAATGCATGACTAAGAACTGACGACTTGATGACACAAAATGAATCTAAAATTAATTGAACCATGCTCACTTCTGTGAGCTTATTAATCACACCCTACTCTAAGTGATCCATTCCTCACCTGATCAAGTGAAATGAAACAACCAATGAAACCATGTAAGCATTTTTTCTGCTAGTTGAATTATCCACAAGTGCTTGCTTATGAACAACAAGAGAGAACTACTGAAATGAAACTCCCATGAAAACTTGAAAACAGATCCAAATTTTCCCAGATTGGATAATATGAATTCTCTATCTGACTCCAAAAATACTGCACAAGGATCTTGAAATTGATGTGCACTAGGACATAGCTCTTCCAATGGATTACTTTGCTTCTCCTCATACCATGAATGCAAACTTTCATCTGAGCTTTGTGATAAGACTCTTGCTGATAATGAAAAAGAAATCGGCTGCCAGATCAAGTTTGTATCAATACTTTTTTCAAGCTCACAGTTAGCTAATGGAGAAGGGATTTGACTGCAGATATCATCCAACACATCAGCTATTGGATAGTGAAAAGCTTGAAAATACTATTGCAACCCATTTTCTATTGGGTCCAATGAGCTTGCATGATTTTCTATAGGTTGCTCATCCTTTAATGAAGATATACTATGCAAATTTCCCTTCAAAAACTAAAATGGTTCAAAACATAATGGTATGGAATCATCTTGCATCATTTGATCATATGTTCTAGCTTCCAAGTATTCATTTTCAGCCTAACATTCAATGGCATTCAGGGGCTGAAAATCTAAATATGAGAAGTCTTGAACAAGGATTTCATTGCCTTCTATATGGTCAAGATCAAAACTTATCAATGGTTGATTTCTGATTGCACAAAAGTTTTCTCTGATGAACTGAAACGAAGTAAAACAAAAAGGCATAGATCCTTCACTTACTTCAAAATTTTCTGCACTTTCCTCCTCACTTCCATAGCTGATATGCATCAGCTGATCACTGTATTTGAGCTTCTGAAAGTGAACTTCCTCCTTCCAGAAACCAGCTACTGATTTGTCTGCAAGACTAGCTTCTGTTTGGAGAATACAATCATCATCATACTAATAAAACTTAGGGAAATCATCATTATAAAACACATCATCAAGCATACATGTCAGATCAACAGATCTCTCTTCTCCAAGATGATCTATAAAACAATCATTATCATATCTACGAAAACTGGGATAAGAAAGAAAATGTTTTGGGTTAGCCACTTTTTCTTCTTCAATCAACGATCCATGGTTTTGAACATCATACTCATTCCTTGTGGTGATCTTTTGCATCATCTCTTCCACTGCACTTATACAAATGTCGAGCTTTACCTCTAAAGATGTCGATTCCTATGGATCTATGTTCTTCATCTCTTATTCCTTCAACTTTGCCCTTTTGATCAGCAAATTAGCCTCTACATCTACTGCATTGTTTTGCATCTCTTCAAGTGTTGCAAGGTTCCTTTCTATAAGCTAAAACTCCATTTTCGGATCGAAGGCATTCAGGTAGTGCAAGAGAGAGGATCTAGGAGGAGGCCTTATATTAGAAAACATTGGAAAATAGACTTGGTTAAACTTGGCAGAAAACTATTGTACTGTCTCCCTTGGCAGTCTTTTCGGCTGGTTATACTCTTCTAGAATCAAGAAAGGGTTCTGTCTGACCTCTGACTTGTTGAGGAAAACTTTGAAGAATTGTTGGAAATCTGAGATGCTCACATTAGGTATGGTTTTGAACCAACTCTTGACTTTTCCTTGCAAAGAAGGAGCAAAAAGCCTTATACTGACATCCTCTTCATCAACTTCAAAAAGGTCAAGAAAAGACTCAAAATTCAGTACATGTCTCTCAGTAGTGATGTTGTCACATTCACCATCAAATCTTGGTAGATATAGGTAATGATTTTTAGGGAAAGCATGGGATATAGGAGGTAAAATCACAGGCTTGTATCTATCTAGAATTTCACAAGGTATAGGAATATATATAGAAGCTATAGAATTATTCTTGATCTCTTGAGGCTCATCAATTTGAAGATGGTCATCATAAGATTTGAAAGAAGGGTCTTGATCAAGATCAAAGGCATGCAAATACTTTGTATTCACAATCTTCAAAGGGAAATAATCAAATGCATGTTTAGGATCTTTTCTCAAATACAATATACTTTGTAAAGCCTTCTTGACATTCTCGGGAAAAGAGAAGAAATAATTTATAACAAAGAACATAATGTCCTGGATAAAATTCCAACTTGAATACCTGACCTTTCCATATTATCCTTTCATGTTTCTGTTGGTCAGGTTCATCCTCCAGTGGAGTCCTTGAACCTGATCTTGAAGTTGATTTAGAGTCACCAGGTGAATGATTTCAACCTTTCGGTGTCTGATCATTGTCCACCAGCAACAATTAAATCTAATCTTTATACATTTTGTTGAGGAACATAAAACTATGTACCCCGGTATGGTCACCACTATGTTATCACGTGGATTGAACCTCAAACTGAAGGAAGGCAATGCCAGGGTAACCACAAACCATGCTTGGCCAAGTAGATATCCCTACTATGCTAGGATAGGGCTCTCTTTGTAAGGATCTCAGCCAAGATGACTATCTCAAGAAAATAATATTAGGCTAGGTATAGTAGTACAAGGTTTGATTTGATTTGAAGGGGTTTTGCTGGATCAGGAGGAGCTGGACGGTTTGGGCAAGGAAGCTTGGTCAGAATTGCAGGGTTTTTAATGGGGCAAGGTATGTATGAAGCTTAGCACTCTAGGGTTTGATGGGTGAGGTGATTCAAGACTAGTGAGAAGCTAGGAAGAGCATGTGATCATCATGGATCCTTCCTAAACTGTAGAAAACATAAATTGTGAATATTTTCCCAAAGCAGAGCATTAATGTTATGGATTCTACCTATCAACTTGAAAACATCCACTTATAAGAAATTAAATAATTAATGAAGTACAAAAAACATTTAAACATATGATCACAAGAGAGGAAACTGAACTAAACGCCATACCACATGGATCCCAAATAAATAGTTGCAATTTTTTGTTAGTCTCCTACTAAACTGATACAAAATGATGTCCAATCAGAGCATAAGCATCCAGTTGAGTCCAACCCTTTACAATGAGAAATTATAAGAAGATATAGACAGTGTTTCAACCTCCTCCCATCTTTAGGGGTCGAATCCCTAAGATAAGGAGCTAATCTAACCAAAACTAAACAAGAAACAAGAATCTAGGCATCCTAACAACTTGCCTCTAAAAGTGAGGAAACTGATTCATTTGTGCTCAAAATGACTTTTAATCTAATGAATCTACCCTCTACTACTAATTATCCATCATATTTACAAGCCAAGTCATCATTTACATTATTAAAACATCCTCCATGAAGGGTAATCCAAGATCACAATCAAAACACAGTGAAATGGAAATCCTGTGCA
This sequence comes from Pinus taeda, assembly GCA_000404065.3. Taxonomy (NCBI): domain Eukaryota; kingdom Viridiplantae; phylum Streptophyta; class Pinopsida; order Pinales; family Pinaceae; genus Pinus; species Pinus taeda. The sequence continues at coordinate 104,014 of APFE031241256.1, read as the reverse complement.
AAATTTGTCCTATGTGCAGTGCCATTGGTCCTACGCATAGCACCACTTGCAGGTCCCTTTTGAAGGCTTTCCCGACATCCCAATTGGGCTCATGATAGCTTATTGGAAATATCTTCAAGTCTAATTTCCAAAACATCTATAATTTCTTTATTTGAAGCTCATTTGACCCCTCAAAAGCTGATTCTCCTAAGATTTCTTCTGTGTGTCCAAAATATTAGAAAATGCATAGGGTGCATGTAATCATCACTCTGAATCCAAAAATTCAAGCCACTTTTCCATTGGGTTTCCTTAGGAAAAGCGCAACACCAATGGTGCTATGTGTAGAGCCAGAATTTCCAAACTTTGCCAAAGGAAAAAATTCCTCCAAATTTGATAAAAGTTGGTGAGCAACACCATCATCAAGCATCTTGATGAGCCAAGGAAGCTTCAGCAAACAACCTAAGCCTATCCTCCTCCTTTTTTCCTTTGATATCCCGTCTTAGCCTTGCTTTCATCTGCTTGACCCTTATATTGCAAATTTTTTCGGGTCCTGTAGTGGTAGGCCATGTGTCTGATGATTTGATTGTCCCTATTGGCCCTTTACAACAGCTTTATGAGTGAAAATTGACTCTTTCAAGCCAAATTTCTCTATCACTCTCAATTTTCTTTTCAATTGAAGTCAAAGTGGCTGATGCTTCTTCCTCTTGTATTGTTGATTTACCCTTGTCACTTTGTCTTTTTGTCTTGAGAAGTTCCAGCTCCATGAGGACCTACTTATCACTCAACTACTTGTTCTCTTGTTCCAGATATGTGATGACATACTTGGTTGTCACCAAGTTGTCCATCAATGCTTAGATTTGAGCCTCTTTCTCCTGTATGATGATGTTTGCTTTGGTTGCTTCATCCCGAGCCTCCAAGTCAATTGTCTCTATGCCATGATGAATATGATGTTGTTATGGCTCATCATGATCCATCAAATCAAAATCTCTTTCCTCCTCATCATCAAGATTTTCCTCCGGCACCTTTTCTTTCCTTTTATGCAGCTACTGCACCTATACCTATTGTGTTTATGAAGAAGGAAAAGCCCCTTCCACACCCTATGGAGCAAGCATTTTCCTATGAGTTGATGAAGAAGGCAAGGTCCCTTCCACACCAAGTGGAGCAAAAACTTTCCTATCAGACAAAAACAATTTTCTTGTCCCCCTCTGGTATGTCTTGTAGGTCTCAGGCACCTCAATGGCTTTAGTCTCTTTGACCTTCTGTTCTTTCTTTACCTTAGCACTGCTAGAAGGTCTTACTTGTCCTGTTTGCTAAGTCTTGAAGTTGTGTACTCCTAGAAAAGGGATGGAGGGGGTGAGTAAGGGTGATTAGGAATAAGGGAAGGGGAAGTGATCTTGTGGGGTATTTGGTGGACTAGGTAAACATGAAAATGAGTGGGAGGGTATGAATCATGAAAATGATTGAGAGGGGCTAGGGTTTTAGGGTATTGCTTTGGGGATGAAGGAAAAAGGGATGTGGAGTGATATGGAGTGATATGGAATGTTATGTAGGAGGGGTTTTAGGATTTTAGGGATAAGTGATAGGAGGAATAGTAAGGTTTAGGGTTTTAAGGCATAAATAGAGGAGATTCTAGGGTTTCACATTTAGCATAGTAAATTAACCTCAAATGCATTAATTGAAAGCCATGGATGAAGTTCAGGGGCAACACTTACTTTTTTGAGGAGCAAAGAAGACAAATTTGGTGTTTTTGGGTGACAGGAGGTCGTTTTGGCCCTTTTGGGAGGGTATGAACCATGAAAATGAGGGAAAGGGGCTAGGGTTTTAGGGTATTGTTTTGGGGATGAAGGGAAAAGGGATATGGAGTGATATGGAGTGTTTTTTAGGAGGGGTTTTAGGGTTTTAGGGATAAGTGATGGGAGGAATAGTAAGGGTTAGGGTTTTAAGGCATAAATAGGGGAGGTCGTTTTGGCCCGTTTGGGAGGGTATGAACCATGAAAATGAGGGAGAGGGGCTAGGGTATTAGGGTATTGCTTTGGGGATGAAGGAAAAAGGGGTATGGAGTGATATGGAGTGTTATGTAGCAGGGGTTTTAGGGTTCTAGGGATAAGTGATGGGAGGAATAGTAAGGGTTAAGGTTTTAAGGCGATTCTAGGGTTTCACATTTAGCATAGAAAATTAACCTCAAATTCATTAATTGAAAGCCAAGGATGAAGTTCAGGGGGAACACTTACTTGTTTGAGGAGTAGAAAAGACAAATTTGGTGTTTTTGGGTGGCAGGAGGTCATTTTGGCCCTTGTTGGTCCTGTGTGTGGTGCCACCTACAGGTGCATAATGCCTTTCTCTACGCACAACAGTGTTGATTTTTGCACTAGGAAAATTGGCCTACGTGCAACGCTTTGTTATGAAACTAGCTCAAGAAAAGATAGAAAAGATAGATCAACGCCTTAGAATTCAGCCTCTTCGAGGGGGCA
>APFE031241256.1:69114-99360 GCA_000404065.3 Pinus taeda | reverse complement strand
TTAGCTTCCACGTCAATCATCTTAGCTTTTACGCCTTTCTTTAAACAGTCCATCTTAGCTTCTACACCTTTCTTTAAACCATCCATCTTAGCTTCTACATCTTTCTTTAAACCATCCATCTTAGATTCTATTCCTTTTTGTGTAAGGGACAGTTGTTACACTTGGTCTTGTAATTTTAATATATCATGTTGCATTTCTTCCTCTTCTTCATGAGTCATGCTAGAGCTTTCAGGTTCCTTACTAGGTGTTTGGATTTTCTTTCCTCGGGGCATCAGTTACCGATAATAATGAACTACTATGCCCTTTGAATTCCTTCAAAATAATTTTTCAAACCAAGCTTAAGCAAAAATTTAAGAAAATCTACACACCTTTTTTCACTTTGTAGGAGCTTGATATTGCCTCTGATGTATCTCTATAATTGCCAATCATCTAGTTCTGAATTTGTGAGTTGTAGTAGCCCTATGTGTCCTCTTTGCAATGCCACAAGTCTGACCCAAATTGGATTTTCCAAGGAAGAGTTATGCGAAATCTCCCACAGTTACTTGATTATAGACTAGTTCAGTAGAGCGAACTTGTATGACGTGCCACGAGTCACTGTTTCGACCTTTGGATCTGAGAAATGCATAAAAACAACTACAGTCCGTCCTATTTCTGTACCTTCTTATGAAATTTCAATGTGATCCCCAGAGAGAAAGTTATGATGATTTTCCCTAGGTCACCTGTTTGGAATGTAATTCAGGAGTCTGCAAAAAGACCAACTTCCTCAGATCATATCTCCACAAATATAGTGCGAAAAGCTCTGAAATTCGGACCCAAGGTTCAGAGCGATTTCTTCTCAAATGGGTTTTTTTTGCCTGAAACATCACAGAAAAGAGTTATACCGAAAATGCCACGATGACCTGTTTGGAGCAGCGAAAACCCTAGAATCCAAAGCTTTGATACCAAATGTTATGAAACCAGCTCAAGAAAAGATAGAAAAGATAGATCAATGCCTTAGAATTCAAACTCTTTGAAGGGGCAACCTCCTTTACATTACATAAATGAACAATTCTTGGATGATTGAAATGAAAAGACCTCCTCTCTATATATAGGAGTCTAAGGGGTCATAACATAATCAGAGCCTACATAACAATAATAATGTAAGGGCACAATAATAACAATAGTGGGATTCTATGGGGCACAATCGTAACAATATGGGCACTACATGGGTACATCAATATAATAAGTGGGGTTTTACTAATAACAATAAGGGGTTACACTAGTAGTATAGGGCCTAACATGCTTTGTCCCTACATGCAGTACTCCTGCCTCTATGCGCATCACCTCTTCAAGCTGAGTTTTTACTAACTTACCTATGTACAAATTGAGGCCTTCATAGCGTGTTGGAAAGCTCTTCCTATCTACTTTCCCGAACATCTTGAATTTTTAAATTTGGAGCTCATTTTCCCTATCAAAAGCTCAATCTCCCAATACTGGTCAAAATGTGTAGAATTAGGCTGGCAAAATGTAGAGTGTTATTGCAGTCAACTTTTGGAGGTCTTCTTAAACTTCAAATTGAGCTCATGATAGCTCATTGGAAATCTCTCTGTGTCGAGTTATCATTTGACTCATCAAGAAAGTCTTTTGGACATTTAATCCAAGAGAAAAATTGCTTTTCCTAAGGTTATTTCGGAAGTGCATCAACTCTTCTGAGGCAAATGATGTTTTGGACATTTCTCCCAAATCATGAGACCTGTGCAAAAACGGAAGCAGTTTTCTCTTATTTTGTCTATTATAGAGAACAACCTCTATCACCTTTGTCAAATTCATCTTTTCTTTCTCAGAAACATCATTTGAATAAAACCTATCCTGATATGTGGACAGGGGATTTGTAGAAATGAAGGGAAATGAAGGGGATGAGGAGCTTCTAAATTCTTGAGAAAATTTTGGGAAGTAGGGAGGGATTTTAGGAATTAGGGTAAAGTATAACTTCAAGGATTGAGTGAGCGGAAGGGGTCCAAAAGGGAAAAACATAGGTCTAGCCTAGAAAAGTGTCAAATTGTAGCAATATGCTAGGGTTTATGGGAAAATGATGAATATGAGGGATATCAATGATGGCAAGTGTTTAAGAAGGTATATTAAGGATAGAGGAAGGTGTATGAGCATTAGGATACAAGTTTTGTTGATGATTTGACCATCCAAGAAAAATTACCTTTAAAACCCTAGGAGAGGGAAATGAGCCTTACCTAAGCACAACTAAAGCACAAACGTTTAAAATGACCCATTTGAACCTGAAATAATGATGAAAGCTCTTTGAATGATGGTACACTAAGCCAAATGGTGACATGGACCAATACTTGGAAAACTTTGGAAGGAGTGAAAACAATCCTAGACCTAATACCTAGTGACCAAATTTTTACTTGAAGACTCACTGAAATGACAAAAAATTGACTTTGACACCCCAAGACCACTTTATAAGAGCATATTTGATCATTGGTGGGAGGCTGAAAAGACTGAAACTAACAGAGTAGAATCTGAGAAACAAATTATTATTGAATCTAAAGAGCAGGAAGAAGACGAAGCAGTAGTGGAAGTTGAAGGGGAACTTATTAGTTCTCTTAATGAGTTAAATAAGGCAAGGAGAAAGAACAAACAACTAAAAGAGAAACTACAGTGTGCTGAAGAAGGTATGTACAACTCCAACAATGAGGAGTTTGTTTATCAAAAAGAAAAGCTTCATGAAGCCATTAAAAGCAAAGATAGTTTATCCCTTCAACAAGAAGAAAAAAAGGAACATGTGAGAAATTAGAGGAAGAGAACAATCAATTAAAACAGGAGTTGTTCAAGGTAAAGAAGGAAATGATCTAAAAAACATGAAAAGATGAAATTATTTCCTTGAAAGTCAAACTAGAAGAATCTAAACAAAAGGAGGAAATTCTTCAAGATTTGATCCATGAATAGGAAGAGAATTGTCAGAGTCTTGAGGTAGAGGTCATCTCTTTGAGAATGAATCTTGAGAAAATGAAGACCGAGAAAGGCATAAATGAAAAATTTGTAGAAGGAAAAAGAAAGCTATATCATATTCTAAGCAGTCAGAGGTCTTCAAGAAACAAAACAGGCTTGGGATACTCCATACCACAAGAATCTTCTATGGGAAAGATGAAGTTTGGGTCCACAGGATTTGAGGAACCTTAGAGCTCTGAAAATATGTATGAAGAAAGAATCAATGAAGACAAAAAGGAAGCAAGCCGAAGAGGAGCCAATCATTGGAATAATAACTCCGTCTACCCCTAGGAACCACACCAATGGACAATGAATCATTCAACCAGACAACAGAGATACCTTCATGCACAAACTCATTAACCTTCCAACTTTAGGTACTCTCATTTATTTTATGGTCATTGTTATAAATGTCACACCTTTGGACATAAGGCTGATGACTATAGAAAGATCAAAGTTGAAATAGATGAAAATTTCAGATACAATAAGTATCAAAATTTTAGATCTCAAAACTCTATTCTTAGAAACCAAAATGCCTTCTCTCCCCTAATGAATGATGTTTAATGTTTCAAATGTAATAATTTTGGGAATAAGGCAAGTGAGTGAAAAATTTGGTTTGAGTATCCATCTAAGTCACAAAACACTTGGCAACTATCTTCTCGAAAAGATAATGAGAATTGGAAATGAAAATATAGAAAGAGCATGGAATGTGGACTTGTCCAATCAACACATAATCAAGAAAAAAAATGGTATGTGGATAGTGGTTGCTCCAATCATATGACTAGGGATAAGAGAAAATATTTGTTGCCAAAATAAAAGAATAGAGGGTATAATGTCTCTTTTGGCAACAATGCCCCAACAAGAATTTAAGGTAAGGGCATAGTTAGTCTTGATGAAAAGACTAAAGCCCAAAATGTGTTGTATGTAGAAGGTCTCAAGCATAATTTTCTTAGTGCAAGTTAAATGTGTGATAATTGATTTAATGTGACCCTTCAATCCAAGGATTGTGAGATTTGAAATGAAGAAAATGGAAAGCTGGTGGAAAAGTAGTACGAAATCACAATAATGTATATATGTTTGACGACTCAAGAGTAAGTTTCTCTTTAAGCAAGTCGAGTGAAGTCTGATTGTGGCACAAGAGACTAGGTCATATGAATTTTGACAGTCTGATAAGCGTCAACAAGTTGGGAGTTGTAAGAGGTTTTCCAAGACAATCAAGGCCTGATAATTCAATCTGTAAGTCATGTCAATTTGGTAAGAAGTTTGGGACCCATTTGAAGAAAAAATAGTTCTCTTCATCTAGACTACTCGATCTAATTCACATAGATATCTATGACCCAACTAGAGCAAAAATCCTAGGAGGAGAAAGTTATTTTATGCTTCTTATTGATGATTTTACCAGGGCCACTTGGATCATGCTCTTAAAGGAAAAATCAAAAGCATTTAAACACTTTAAAAAAATTAAAGCTCAACTAAAAAATGATAAATATCTCAAGATCAAATTTTGAACATCAAACAAAGGAGGAGAGTACAGTTCAAGAGAATTTGAAGAATTATGTGAAGAGCATGACATAAGGAGGCAATATTTTATGGCTACAACTCCACAACAAAATGGAGTAGTTGAGAGAAAGAACAAAATAGTATAGTAAATGGCCAGAGATATGATGAATGAAGCTGATGTACCTCACATATTCTAGGGAGAAGTGTTATGAAACCAACTCACAAAATAGAAGAAAAGATAGATAAACACCTTCAAAATCAATGTCTTCGAGGGGGCAACCTCCTTTACATTACAGAAATGAACAATTCTTGGATGATACAAATGATAAGACCTCCTTTCTATATATAGGAGTCTAAGGGGTCATAATATAATCAGAGCCGACATAACAATAATAATGTAAGGGCACAATAATAACAACAGTGGGCTTCTATGGGGCATAATAATAACAATATGGGGACTACATGGGCACAACATTATAGTAAGGGGGTTGCACTAATTACAATAAGGGGTTACACTAGAAGTATAGGGACCTAACATGCCCCTATCCTTAAAAAATTGTTGTCCTCAACCCTTTAGTTATGGATGCTTCTGTATAAAATTCTTGTCCTCCCATGTGGAATCTTCAGTGGGTGAATTCTTCCACTTGATGAGATACTCTGAAATTGTTTGATTTTGTAGTTGTCGAGTTCTTATTTCCATGACTACTTTAGGTTCCAATGTGATTTTTCCTTCCTCTTCAAGTTTCAAAAATATTGTTTGAACTAGAATCTTCTCATTATGTAAGGTCGTCATTTCTTAAGTGCATGTAGTGTTGCCAACGTTTCCTTCTCATAAATATCTTTGTGTGAATACTTTCCTTTGATTGGACGACTTTCAAAAGAAATGGGTCTTTCTTCTTGCGTTAAAACATCACTAATTCCATTTCTTGATGCATTATATTCCATAATAAAGGTTTTTGTGAAGTCTGGCGTAGCTAAGATCGGTGCTTGGCACATTGCCTCTTTAAGATGTTTAAAGGCCTTTGTTACTTTTGGAGTCCATGAAAATGCATCTTTCTTCCATAATGTTGTTTTTATAATGTCTTTAGTCTTAATTCTTATTTGATGATATCCTGAATGAAGATCCAACTTGGTGAAGTAAATTAATCCATGCAATTCATCCAATAATTCATTAATGACAGGAATGGGGAATTGATCTTTAATAGTGAGTTTGTTGACATTTCTATAATCCAGACACATGCGCCATGCCCCATCCTTCTTATGCATCAATACTACTAGAGCAGAGAAAGAACTTTCACTTGGTTGAATTAAACTAGCCTCTAGCATTTTGCAACCATACCTTCAATTTCACTCTTTTGGGCATATGGATATCTGTAAGGCCTAATGTTTGGAGAAACACTTCCTGGAATCAAATGAATAGAATGATCATGATCAAGAATAGGTGGGAGGCCTTTGGGAATCTCAAATAGCTTGGAATGATTGTCCAAGACTTTTTGGAGATCTGGAGAAATAGATGATTTGGATGTGGGAACCTCTAGCGAACGTAATTGTGCAATTATGCCTTGTTTTTATTTCTTTAGAAGCTTTTTCATTCTATTAGAGATGATCATATTTCTCGGTTTCCCTATGATACCCCTTAATTCAACTTCCTTTCCTTCCAAAGAAAATTTCATGAAAATTAAAAGCTATTGTACCCAAGGATTGTAGCCATTGGACTCCTAGTATAACATTGGCACCACCCATTGGAATGGAAACAATTGGGCTATTCAATACATATTCTCCCATGGATAGCTTGATATTATGGCACTTTATAGAAAAATTTATGGTTCCTCCACTTGCAACCATCACTTGACGCTTTGGTGCTAGATATAGGAAGCATTTCAATTCCTTGGCTATCTTACAATGAATAAAATTATGGGTACTGCCCGCATCAATCAACACTATTACCTTTTTCTTCTTGATATGTCCTTATATATTGATAGTTTGAGGAGTGGTAATTTTGGCCAATGCATTAAAATATATGGTCGGATTCATTTCTTCTTTCTCGATGTGATCTTTAACTTCTTGAACCTTTTTTTTCTTGATACGTCCTTCTATCTTGAGAGTTTGAGTGGTAATTCTTGCCAATGCTTTACAAGATATGGTCAGATTCATTTCTTCTTTCTCTGGGGTTGGTTCCTAGTGTATATCCTCTTCTTTTGATGTTTCTTGATCCTTTTTTTCCTCCTCTTCACAATCTATGTAAAATAATCTCTTCTCAGCACACTTATGACCTTTAGTGTATTTTCTATCACAAATGTAACAAATCCCTTTTTCTCTTTTTTCTTCCAATTGTCATGGTGTAAACCTTGTGGGTTGTGGAAGGCTAGGAGCAAAAACACTTCCATATTTATAGTTGTGAGTGGTGGGATTCCTTGTTTCCATAATTCCACCTTCAATTTTTCTTGCCAACCTGAATGCCTTCTCCAATGAATCAGGTTCCCAAAGACAAACCTCATGTTGAATGTTATCATTTCAAGTCCCTATGAAGACATAAATCCTTTGCTTCTCTGGAATATCATTTACCCTTATATTCAATTTTGGAAACTCCTCAATGTGCTCTGCCATTGAACCCCTTTGTTTGAGATTTATTAATTGGATAAAGAAGGTGTTTTTCTTTGTATCCTCATGATGTGCTATCATTTCCTCTGTGAAAATTGACCATGTGACAAGTCGTTTATGATAAAAAATACCTTCATACCATAAAAATTGATTAGGTTCTAAATATAAAGATGAAATGCGTACCTTTTGTAACATTTTCACCTCATGTAGATCAAAGTATTGCTCCATCTGTAGTATCCAATTTACTAGATCCTTGCCATCAAACTTCCTCATATTGCCTTTTCTTGATTTTAGGAGCTCGATCTTGAAACGTTTGTAACTCTGTAACTTCAGATCTCCCAGTTTTGCAATTGCTACCTATTGCAGCCCTCTCCATCCTCTTTCCAATGCCACCAGTCTAATCAAAATTGGATTTTCCAAGAAAGAGTTATGCACAATCTCTCAAGATAACCGGATTATATACCTTTTCAAAAGAACGACCTTGTATGAAGTTCCACGTGTCACCGTTTCAACCTTCGCACCTGAAATATAAAAGCTGTTGTATTTCTGTAACTTCTTATGAAACTTCAATCTGATTCTCTGAAGTAAAGTTATGATGATTTTCCCAAGGTCACCTGTTTGGGATGTAATTCGAGATATTGCAAAAACCCTAATTTTCTTGGACTATATCTTCGAAAATATGGCGTAAAAAGATCAGATAGACGGGTCCAAGATCCCTGTGATTTTGTCGCAAATGGGTTTTAATTACAGAGTCTAAACCTTTGTATAAACCAAATTATAGTGAACATTCCATGATGACCTATTTGTGATTTAATTTCTATAGCTTGCAAAAACCCTAACTTCCTAAAGTCATATCTCCGAAAATATAGTAAGACAAGATCTGAAATTCAGACCCAAGGTGAAGATCTACTTCTTCTCAAATGGGTTTGTTTTTTAGATTCTAAAACGTCGGAAAAAAATTTATAGCAAAAATTCCATGAATGCCTATTTGGAGCAGCAAAACCCTAGAATCCAAAGCTCTGATACCAAATGTTATGAAACCAGCTCACAAAATAGAAGAAAAGATAGATAAATGCCTTTAAAATCAACCTCTTTGAGGGGTAAACCTCCTTTACATTACACAAATGAACAATTCTTGGATGATAGAAATGATAAGACCTCCTTTCTATATATAGGAGTCTAAGGGGTCATAATATAATCAGAGCTGACATAACAATAATAATGTAAGGGCACAATAATAACAATAGTGGGCTTCTATGGGGCATAATAATAACAATATGGAGACTACATGGGCACAACATTATAATAAGGGGGTTGCACAAATAACAATAAGGGGTTACACTAGTAGTATAGGGACCTAACAGGAAGCAACACAAGCATCAGTGTACCTATAAAACATAACACAACTCAGGCCTAATAGTGATAAAACTACCTATGAGTTGTGGAAGGGGAGACCTGCATCTGTTAAGCACTACAAGGTGTTTGGGCAAAAGAAATGATAAGAATCTTGGAAAGTTTGATTCATGCGCTAATGAGGGTATATTATTCGAGTACTCTTCTCGAGGTAAAGGATATAAGGGCTACAACAAACAAACAAAGAGGGTTGAGGATTGCATTGATGCAGTAGTAGATGAAATAGCTTCACAACCTGAGTCCTCCAAAGGAAAGATGAACTCATATGGAGAAGAGAGATCATACATCAGGCCCTCAGATCAAGATTAAATAGATTTAGATAATGAAGACATGGAAACAAGCACAACTCCAAGGTCCAAAACACCTTCTAGGTATGTATAGAAAGAACTCCCTGATAGTCAAATTATTGGAGATGAATGACTTCAAACCAAGAGGAAAGATGTTGGCAGTTCAAGTTGAGCAAATATTGCTCTATTATCTCAAGTTGAGCCTAAAAGCCTCAGCGAGGAAAGTGAGGACAAGTTTTGGGTGAGAGCTATTAATGAAGAACATGACCAAATTGAGAAGAATGACGAATGACACTTGGGAGCTTGTTCCAAGAGCCAAAGAGAAAAATGTCATAGGTACAAAATGGGTCTTCAAAAATAAGCTAAATGAGCAGGGTCGAGTAATTAGGAACAAGGCTTGATTAGTTTGCAAAGGGTAAGCCCAGATCTAAGGGATAAATTTTGAGGAAACCTTTGCACCAATAGCTAGAATGGAAGCTATCAGAATGTTTCTTTCCTTTTCCAGTCATAAAAACATCAAGGTATATCAGATGGATGTGAATTCAACATTTATGAATGGAGATCTGGAAGAAGAAATTTATATTGAGCATCCAAAATGATTCACACTCATTGAAAATGAAGGGTTTGTGTGCAAACTAAAAAGGTCTTATATGGACTCAAAATAGACTCAGAGACTTGTATTCAAGACTGGATTGATACCTTTAGCAACAAGGCTTTAAGAAAGGTACTATATACAACAATCTATACATAAAGTCTGAAGATGGTCATCTACTAATTATAGCTGTGTATGTGGATGACATAATATTTGGCAGTGATCTAGAACAATTGGAACAACAATTCAAAAACTATATGCAGACAAAGTTCGATATGTCCATGATTGGGGAATTGTCCCTCTTCTTAGAACTTCAAATTTCTTAGTAAAAAAATGGGGTATTTACCTCCTAATCCAAGTATCTATGAGAAACTATGAAGAATCTTCAGCTCGAAGATTGCAAGCCAGTTATCACTCCTATGGTTACAGGCTAAAAATTGTGCAAAGAATATGAGACACCATTGGTAAATCAGATTGATTATAGATCAATGATAGGAAGCTTATTGTATCTCACAACTTTGAGACCATACATCATGCAAGAAGTGGGTCTTGTGGCCATATTTCAAGCTTTTCCTAATGAACGTCATGTCATTTTTGTCAAAAGGATTTTCAAATATCTTCAAGGAACAACTCATTATGGACTATGATATGCTAAAAGTAGAGAGTTTAAGTTGAAGGCTTATACTGATGCTGATTGGGCAAGAAGTATTGATGACAAGAAGAGCATCTCTTGTCAAACATCTTTTTGGGAAACTTCTTAGTGTCCTGGGTAAACAAGAAACAAAATTCCATTTCTTTGTCAACTTCTGAAGAAAAGTATATTACAAGTACCACTTGTTGCTCGCAAATTCTATGGATGAAGCAGACCTTGAAGGAAATTAAGGTAGATTTGAATGATCCTATTCCAATCATGTGTGATAATACTAGCTTCATATGTATCTCTAAGAATATTGTCATGCACTCAAAGACCAAGCATATCCTTATCAAACTCCATTTCTTACGAGAGAAGGTTGCAACCAATGTTGTTCGAATTAAATATGTGGCCACTAAAGACCAACTTGTACATATACTTACTAATCCAATAGAAATATAACCCTTTAAATATCTTAGGAAATAGATAGGATTTTCCTCCTTCCAAATGACTCAAATATAATGCGTGTTGGCAGCTACTCAACATGTGGGATCAATTGAAGGGAAGGTTGCAGTGGTTTAGGGGGAGTATTTAAGGGCATCCTTTTCCATTGATGCCAAAGGGGGAGAAGATTACTGGTGTATTAGAGAAGAACAACAATGAAGAAGACCGTGCCTATTTTTAGGGGGAGATTATGTTGTTGACATCAATGCCAAAGGGGGATATTGTTGGAAAGTTGACATTATCTAGATGGATAGTGGTTGCAAGTGTGTTGCCATTGATGTTAACTAGATCAACATGGAGGTTTGTGGTAGTAGATGCTAGAATTTATATTCTTTATGTGTCAAGCTTAGGGGGGTTCCTATGGTTAATGCAGTCTCTAGTAGAGAATCACCATAGTAGCACACTTATTGGAGAAGCCATAAAATGATGACTATGTTGGTTGGGAGTCTAGGATTCCAAGCATAAGAGAAGGGCCAAGGTGCAAAGAACAATATAGATATTGCAACTATTTCTCAGGTGTAAAATGTTCTCAAGGTCTACATCGAACCTTATCCACTCAAAAGTGCTACGAAAGAGATTTCCAATAGTGTGTGGAAGTCTACAAATGACCTTATGGATCAAAAGTTATTGATTAACGAAGTTAGGTTATTGAATTCCTAGGAAGGCTGAAATATCAAAGCAAGATGGCATTTTGGAATATTGGGAGGACAAAATTTCAGAGGGTTGGAGTTTCGGGGGCCAATTCTTGGAACCCGATATCGAACAAGGATCAAAACATCAGACCTGGTATTGGAAGGATTGACAGACAACATATCAGAATATCAGAATGAGATGGAAGCTCTGAAGGTTGAGACCATCGAAACCTTGGAGTTCCATAAGTCCTTGTGAATGAGTTCTTTTAAAAAGCACTAAAGTTGCGAGGAGAAGGATTTACAAAGAAATTTGTTGAAAAACCAAAGGATCGAGGGACCCTTTCTCTCTCCTCCAATAGGACACAAGGTAGCAAGTGATTGGCACTAAGAAGATGATGAGGCAGATGATGTCAGCATGATGTGGCCACACAGAGGACACGTGGAAGTCAGATTCAACATTTTGGGTGGCCTAATAGGGGAAATCCAAGTGACACATCTCACCACTAAGGAGACACCACGTGGAGATGATGACATCAACATGAAGTCATCTCGAAGGTTGGAATTTCGAAGGTTGGATTTTTCGTAACCCCTGTCTAATTGTTTTGTAGGAAATTTCTAATCAGATGTGTGGAGATACGATGTTTATTGGCACATGGTCATGAGAAACCAAAGAACCAAGGGTGTAGAGAAGGCCTAAAACTTAAGTTCTATGGAAGTATATCGAAGGTCAGATATTTCAGAACTCCTTTGTAAATGTGTTTTGGAGAAAACTTACGATGAAAGGGGCTCCGATGTGTTGGCGCTTGGTTAAGGAAGCCAAATGAACCAAGGGTGGAGAGAAAATACACAAGGATATAGGCCTCCAACATGAGCCTCAAGGCCTTAACACCTAAGTGCTAATCCTCTGGTCACAACACCCGATCACATGATATAAAAAAAAGGGGCTAAGCATGAAGGGTCTCAACATATCATGACCTCATAGTTTCATAACATTGTTTTTAATAAAAGTTACAATAGATGAAGGCTTAGATATTGCAACACTTAAGTACCATACCGATGGTTACAAGAAGTGGTCCCATGGAGGAAAAACAAGAAGGGGTAAAACAAAAAAAGGTGTACAAACCTCACAATCTCGTGTTTTAGTAAAATTTCCTTTAATAAAAGTTACAAAATGAAAGGGCCCCTCTTGTTAGGGTCCCACCCTAACCCCCTTATTTATGTAATAGGATCGAGTCATAGTTATAGTTAATTAAAGAGTCAATAAAGCCCATATTAATAATTGTGAATGGTTAACCCACATTTAATGAAGGGACCATAGTTAGTTGCAAATGGGCCATGGTATTAGATAGATGGTATTAATAAGAACCATGGTATTGCCCTATGGTATTGCATGTATGAATCCTATATAAAGGATAGAGACTCCCCTCGAGGAGAATCATGTCTTATTTTGTAATCGAGCTCTGCTCTATTGGAGGTTGCCCCGTTGAAGATGCAAGTGAACATTGCTTTTTGAATAATAAAATACTTGTTGTTATTTCTCATTATTCTATGTTCTGGGTATATTTCTTCACATATTTGGTATTCTGGTATCCTCTTGTAGGTTATCAGCATAACAAGTGGTATCAGAGAGCTTTCCAGGGCTGGTGGGATCTCCATTTTTTAGCAATTTTTTTTTTGGCTAGAGATGTGTTCCATTGTCTTTAAACCATGGGATTTGTCATTGAGCGCATAAACCTGTAGATTTGGGGAGGCATGCACATAGGAAATACAAGAGGTGGTCAAGCTTGTTGGACTCCCTTGTAACCTCTGTGGGTACCCCTTCGAGTAGTAGCGCATTAGACAGAACCACGCACGGACTATCTTCCAAGTACCCTCTGGGTATATCAGAAGCCCCCTAGCTCCCTTGAAACCTTGCCATAGATAAACCGTCGGCCGTCTTGCTGCTATAGTACACTGAGAATAGCACTCAGAGAGATTACTCGCCCGTACGATAGGGTAGTCAGGTTGTACAACTAAGGGTACGGTTGATCCTCCTTGGTTAGTGCCCTGAAAAATTGGGCAGAGTACTACTATCAGACCCTTATGTATATTGCGATCTGTAGCACCTAACACTCCTACAGACCATAGTTCCCTTCTCTATCTCTGGATCACGCATTATCTCTGCCAGATCAGATCTCGCAAGTGGGGTTTTGCAGCAGCAGCAGCAATCAGTTCCATAGTTCCAATTTATCAGAACATCCAATCAGATCTATTAGATCCATTAGATCTGCAGTAGAAATATGTTCCACTGTTTAGATTTATCTGATCAGCCATTCAGATCTCTCAGATCCATCAGAGCCACAATCCAGATCTGAGTAGTTGCGTGGGTTCCTATACTTGGGCGTGATTTTTGTAGGAATTTTGGTAGCATTGACATTTCAGGGATTCGGCTACTGTAGTATTCCTAAGCACGAAGTAAAACTCCTTTATGAGTTAAAAAAAAAAAGAGTCTGATACCCCCCAGGGTGCTTACTAGTGACTTAGCCCATAAGAATCAAGACGACGAGTTGAACAAGGTGGTACCATTCGATTGTTAGTGCCAAAAAATTCGGGCGGTCCCAAATTTCAAGTAAATCAGCTTGTTGCATGGTATAAACTAGAGCTCAAACTATGGTGAATGAGAGGATGGACAACCTTGAATCGTTTTTGAAATAAATCCAAGTGCAACTGAAGGAAATAACTACAGCAATTTCTGAGGGCAAGGTGGAGGCACGTGAGGAGGCATATATTTGCAATGAAAATAGTGAGGGTGAGTCTAGCCAGTGTCTTCACCTCTTTGGCACCCCCCAACCATCCCATCTGCGACCTCCCAAGTTGGACATGTATAAATTTGATGGCGCTAACCCGGCTGCATGGATAGCACAAATGGAGCAATATTTCACACTCAATTACATCCTGGATAATGCGACTCAACTTAGTGTGGGTATCATGTACTTTGACAATGAAAGATGGCAATGGTGGCAATGGCATCAACGTTGCTATGGAAGGCCCTTGACATGGGATGCATTCAAAAAATCTCTTATGGATCGCTTTGACCATGACTCTAACTTTTTGGGCCGTCTCACTAAGCTCAGACAAACAGGAACAGTGAATGAATATATTGCAGCCTTTGAAGCCTTAGCTTTCCACACTGAAGGTCTACAAGATGAGTTCTACATGGAATGTTTTGTCAGTGGTCTCAAAGAAGCCATACAAGCCCACGTTTGACTACACCACCATAGCTCATGGCTGCAGGCTTGCAGGATAGCTCATGAAGTCGAACGTGCATTGGCGGCCCAGTCCAATCAGCCAAATTTCATTGCCAAGGGTCACCCCCCATAGGCTCAAAGCACTACCCAGACACTCAAGGTTCAAAAGGTGTCACCAGCAGAAATGGTGGAAAGAAGAAAGCAAGGATTATGTTACTACTGTGATGAGAAATAATCCCCTGGGCATAAATGCAAGGAACTCAAATTTTTTCAAATTGATGTTACTGATCACAGTACATTGGAGGAAGCCCCACCACTTGAGCAACCAGAGGAGGAAGAAGAGGACAACCAACAGGACAATGTACCTGAAGAACCAGTTATCTCACTGCATGCTTTGGCAGGGATTTCTTTGCCTCAAACTCTAAAAATCAGAGGTTTTATTAAGCATTGACCAGTAGTAGTCTTGATTGATAGTGGAAGTACACATAGTTTTATCCATCAAAAAGTCGCGAAAGCAGTGCATTTTTTTGTCCGAGTAGTTTCTAACTTCCAGGTCCAAATTGTTGATGGGGGAACAATGAAATGTGAAGGCTATTATGAAAATGTCAAACTTCAAATGGGGGATTATCAATTAAAGACCCACATGTTTGCCATACACATGGGAGGGTGTGACATTGTCCTTGGTGTTGAATGGCCTCGCACACTTGGCCCAATCACAATGGATTTCCAGGAGTTATATATGAGCTTTAAGCAGAACAACCACATGGATACCCTCCGTGGACTCCAGGCGAGAGCTCCCTCTATCATCAGCTCACATTGGATGGAAAATTTGTTAAAAAAGGGTCACCATGGAATCATAGCTCAATTTAATGCCATCCAAGCCTGCGAACCCAAGCCTGTTCATATTCATCCTGAGATACAACAGATCTTAAACAACCATTTGCCAGTCTTTGACAAGCCTCATGAGCTTCCACCCTCTAGAGGGGAACATGATCGTAGCATTACTTTGGTCCTAGGGGCCCAACCACCAATTGTACGCCCATATAGATACCCTTTTGCCCAAAAGAATGAAATAGAAAAAATAATCAAGGAACTCTTGGAAGCAGGTGTCATTCGTCCTAGCATTAGTCCTTATTCATTGCCAGTGGTCATGGTGCTCAAGAAAGATGGGGAATGGTGTATGTGTCTAGACTTCAGGGCCCTTAATAAGTTGATAGTCAAAGATAAATTTCCCATTCTGGTTGTTGATTGTTTGTTGGATGAACTAAATGGGGCTCAATTCTTTACTACGCTTCACCTTTTCTCTGGCTACCACCATATCCGCATGAAAGAAGTAGACATCCCAAAGATTGCTTTCCAAACTCATGAAGGCCATTATGAGTTCCTGGTCATGCCATTCAGTCTTTGTAATGCCCTGTCCACTTTTCAGAGCCTTATGAACCACCTACTCAAACCATATCTCAGAAAATTTGTCCTTGTTTTCTTTGATGACATCCTCATCTACAGTCACACTTGGGCCGCACATCTTCAGCATGTAGATCTACTCTTGCAACTGCTCCGCAAGCATAAATTATTTGTTAAGATGTCCAAGTGTTCTTTTGGCATGGAAGAAGTTGAGTATTTGGGCCACATTGTGGGGCGTGAATGTGTCAGGGTGGACCCCAAAAAGATCCAGGCCATGCAGGATTGGCCTCAACCTAAGACATTGAAGAGCCTGAGAGGATTTTTGGGTCTCATAGGCTACTATCACAAATTTGTCCACAATTATGGTCACATTGCTAGGCCCCTTACTCAACTCCTCAAGAAAAATTCATTCCTCTGGCATGATGAAGCACAACAGGCCTTTACAGCTCTTAAACATGCCATGTGTTCCACTCCAGTCTTAGCACTACCAGACTTCACCAAATCTTTTGTGATTGAATGTGATGCTTCAGGTACATGTATTGGGGCAGTCTTAATGTAGGAAGGTCGATCCTTGGCCTTCATGAGCCAAAAACTAAGTGGGATGAATCTAGGACAATCTACCTATGAGAAGGAGATGATGGCCATTTTACATGCAGTAGATACCTGGTGACCATACTTATTGGGGCGACATTTCGAAATCCACACTGACCATCAAAGCCTTAAATATTTTTTGGAGCAATGCCTATCCTCACCACAACAAAATAAATGGCTCACCAAAATGCTAGGATATGATTATGAGATAATTTACAAGAAAGGGCATGAAAATATTCTAGCAGATGCATTATCTTGCCAATTTGAGGAGGAAAGTACCTTGCTCGCAATTTCCCTTCCCATTCCAGAATGGACTGAAGAGGCCCACAAGGAATGGTTTTCACACCCCTAGCTCTCTCAACTCATTAGTCAATTACAGGTGGATCTAAATTCCACAGTAGGCTACTTGTGGCAGGATGAGATTCTTCGCTACAAGGACCGAGTCGTAATATCACCAACATTGTTATAGACATTTTTGGGCACTTCAACCCCAATCATAAATGTCCATAAACTGAGGGATCCTAAGTCCCTAAAAGTGTTTCTTCACTGCCTAAAGGAACAAGGTCAACTGATTACATCATCTTCCAGAAGTTCTCCACTGAAAATTGCTCATAGATGGTCAAAACGGGACCATATTGAAAGCTCAATGCAAGGGGTGCAATGCATATCACCTTCCCAATGTACAAGATGCGATGCATACTGATTTTCTCATTTGTAGGGTGCGATGGTTGGGAATGGACAAATGGAAAGGACAAAAATGCGAGGTGGAAGGTCATGGAATCTTCCAGAAGCTTCCCCTCTGACACTTGCCACTCCATTTTCGACCAGGGATGAGTAAGAGATCATCATTCTCCAAGTGGAAGCAGGAACTATCAGAGAGAAGACACTAATCAAGATCCCAAAAGATGACTCACCTTTCTGTAATCATCTATATATGGATCCCTCATCACAGAGATCCAGAGGCTGGAATTTTGTTCTTATAGAGAAGTGTTGTTGGTTTTATGGTGTACATTCATAGTTTTGGGTGATCTAAGCTTTGCTTGAGGTGAAGTAGGGTTTGCTAGCTGGAGGATGATGCTGGGTCAGAGCACATGGTTGTAATCCTCTTGCTACTTTTCATCTTAATAAAGCTATTCTTGTTTCCTTCCATATTCTTGTGTACTTGTTTATATATGCATGTATATGGTTAATACACATCTGATCCTGTATTATTTATGAATTTAGATCCTTTTTTCTTGCATAGTAGTATGTTGCTATGATTCCATAGGTTCTTTTGAAGCTGGGTAGACAAAGAAGAAGCAACGAAGCTCTATAAAGAAGGAGACGAAATCAAACGCAAGACTCAGGTTGGTCTTCTTGGTTCTCCCCTCATCTATTTTCATTCAAGGAAACAACAATAGACTTTGATTGTTTGTTTCTAAGATAGCCACCCATCTTAGTGGGAATAGCAGCATCCGAGTGGACACTATTCCCGGATAACAAAATGGCGACTCCGTTGGGGAGCGACTAGATTACTTGTTAGCTTATCTATCCTTGTTTCTTTTATAAACTTACAGACGGAGCTTGAAGTCAAGCCAGCTAGCCTTCGAACTGCATTTGTCATACAAATGCAAATTAGATCAATGCTGCTTCAGTCTATCTCCATTTTCTGTTTATGAATTACACAATAGATCTACAAGCAATCTAATTGCCCTAAGTGGTGGCTCTAGTAACCTCTTAGATCACCCCTGTGTTTTACATATGTTGATCTTTACTTATGTGGCCTAAACACCTGAACTAGATTGCAAACTGTGAGTGAAATCCCATTCAAAGTCTCGCACTGCTACCATCATACCCTACCTTCAAGGAAGTCTGTATGCATCGCACTTCCCGAGTGCAGTAGGTGCACTACATACTAAGTTCACTGTGTAACAGGTGCGATGGTCAGGGAGGGTTAACTTTACCCTCCGACTGTGGATTTTTCTCACTGTTTTCAGTCTTATTCAAGAGTTTTGTTGTCTGTAGTCAGTGTACTTCTATGAAAACTCCCTTCTCTTGCATTATTCTTCCTCCTTAGTGCAAAGAACTATAAATGTTTTTATGTATTGTGCGTCGTTTTTAGTTCTCTTTTGAAAAAAGTAGCATAGTCGAACTGTTGTCTCTAGATCTGAAAGTGTTGTAGCTATTTTTTTCAGTTTTAGAAAGAAATCCCTTTGTTTTTGATAGTCAATTATACAGTTACTATTGCATAGGATTTGAATTAGTGGTTTTAAAGTGTCGAAAAGCAATTTCCATTTCAAAATCGCAAAGTGTCTCTCTTGCTTTCACTTCATTTTGAAAAAGAATTTTGTTGAGTACTGTCGCTTTAAAAGTAATTCAGTTTTGTACATAGCTTTCTTAACGTCATTCACACATTAAGAAGGCTGAAAACAAATACATGCATGTGCATTTGCATTTTGATTGCTTGGCTTGATTTAGGACTGTGCATTTAGCATGTGCTCTATGCTCTGTAAAGAAAAGATTCTTGACTTTCTTCCCTTTAGTAGCTAGGATTTTCATTGCTGAAAGAAGATCAAACATTTGTTTATCATCTTAGACTGCATTTTAGGAATTATATATACATCACGTGGTGAACCTGAAAGGCAAAATGTTAAGAAAGATGAACTTAAAATAAATTCAATGAATCTAACAACGCTTTGGAACTTAACGCACAACATCTAGAGGTCTAGGCTAGAGACGTATTCCGGCGTCGTAAAACCTGGTAACTGTTGCTTTCAGTGTTGGTTGGGTGATTCCTCCACTTTGAGATGGCAAATGCCAGTACGGACTTGTGCTCCCACGTACCGTCGAGTATATATTGGGAGACCACAATAGGCTGCATCCTTTATCCTCAGGAAGCCGTGTCTGCCGCCCTATCGATCGCAATGCACCGAACACAGCATTC
Source organism: Pinus taeda (assembly GCA_000404065.3). Classification (NCBI taxonomy): domain Eukaryota; kingdom Viridiplantae; phylum Streptophyta; class Pinopsida; order Pinales; family Pinaceae; genus Pinus; species Pinus taeda. Next base: position 80,076 of record APFE031241256.1, on the reverse strand, counting down.
GGGAAGATTGACTACCATACCGTAAAAAGTATTCTGTGGTTTTGCGATTAGTTTGGTAATCCTATCTGCCTAGATCTCCAGAGAAGTCTATTTTGCTCCTTTTCAGACTCCTTAAAAGGAAAAGGTCCTCTGAGCACTTGTCACTTTAGGCTTAATAAAAATCGAGGGCAACTAGAGTCATCTTTTGTTTTTTCTCGACTCTTTAAAATTGAAAAAACAAGTTGTGTCAAAGTGTCTAAAATTCAGTTAATTCGAAAAAAAAAATTCCCTTTTTATTTTGAGTTGATCAAGTAATCTGCAATCGTGGAATAAATTCAATCAAAACCCCGTCGTTCGCGGAGACTCACGAGTCAATCGTCGTTGACTCCGGAAGAAAAACCATTCAAGACGAAGTGAACTCATTTAACCGGATCAAAGTCCCCTAGGTTGGTTGGAGCGAGCACTCCAACATCCTCAGAGACTCCGGTTACTCTGAACATTTATGGAATCCCTGCCTCTACAGAAGAAATTACGCAACAGAAAAAGGACATTACAACTGATCCTAGTGTGACGGTTAACACTTCTATTCCTGAAACGGCTCCATTTACAGCGGATTCGGAAGGTGTTACTCTCCAACCGTCTGCTGCTGCAGGACTTACGTCTTCTTCGACACCAGAAATATTTTACGGACCTGACGGTCTGCCTCTTCCTCCTAGATTGATTGCCATAGAAGAGATTGTGGAAGATCCTCCGTCTAGCACTCCAATGCAACTTGGAGTTGGGATTTCCCTATGTCCTTCTTCGTCAGAAAATATTCACCCACCCTCAGAAGTTCCTAAAAAATCGCTGAGGAATCTTTTGGATAGGCTTAATATGTCTGAACAAACCGTCAACATCAAGGACTGTGTCACCCAACACAGCAACAGCGGAAGTTCCTTTTGCTATTCCGACAATGTTCGTCGGCATGCCATCTGTCCCAACCAGCTTTAAATCGCTGGATGGAGTCCATCCAGGGACTATTTTGACAGTATGGACTGTTCCCGTTTGTTCGTCCGGAATTATATCTAGAATCTCTTACGTTGAGTCTCGACAAATTGATCTGTCACAAGGTCAATTTGGGCAAACCGGTCCCCAAAGTCAAATTATTCCTTTGAGCACTGGATTACCATCGTATGGAGGGCCGTATACCCTTTCATTTTCCTCCTCGGAAGGACAACCATGCGTGAGTTCGCAAAAAAATTTGGGTTATGCTGGAATCGCAACTAGCGGTTGGGTACCAATCCTGTCTCAACAACCAAGAGTTGTATGCTCAATACAACAAATTTCACCTATGCAAAACATCCCCATGACACCGGCTATTGTGTCAGTATCACAAGTACAAGTGTCACCAGTTGTATGCCAACCTCAAGTTTCACAGGTTGCAATACAACAATCTCTTGTGCCTCCGACATAACCACAATCACCAACTAGTGGAATGGCACAGGTTCAAATGGGGAACACCAATCCCCATCTTGGTCAAACAGTCAGTATTGGACAACAGTCCATGGCTTCACAACCATGGCTGGTGCAATACCAACAACCGCAATTCCAGCATGCTTACCAAGGATATGAGCAACAAGTCTTTGCAATTAATGGGCAACCGTATCAACCATATCATAATGGTTATGCCCATCAACCTTACCAAAGTTACCAACATCAAATGCATTATGCTGGTATGCAAAGACCGACTACTCAAATGATTCTGTCTTATCCTGGGTATGCTCAACCAAGCTTGAATCAACAGTTGCCCTTTGTGGCAACTTTAGAGTTACCGGATCTAAGTCGATTAACGAACGATCCAATTGCCTACGCCCCTTGGTGGCTGGTGATTCCGCATAATCTTCCGTCGGATATTCCTAAATTTAATGGAAATCCAGGTGAAGACCCATCGAATCATGTGATGAGCTTTCATCTATGGTGTTCATCAAACACTCTCAATGATGATTCGATTCGACTTCACCTCTTTCAGCGCACGTTAACTGGACCAGCAGCAAAGTGGTATATCGAACTACCTAGAGCTTCGTTTGATAACTTCAGTACCCTAGCCACAACCTTTTTAACCCATTTTCAGTTACCTATCAGGTATGAAACAGGAACTAAGCTGCTTACCAATTTCAAACAAACGACAGCCACTCACATATATGATCATATTCATGAGTGGCGGTGTCGTCGTAGAATGGTAAAAACATATGTTCCTGATCAGCTATTGGCTTAATGGTTTATTAAGTCGTTGTTACCCGCTATTACAGAAGATGTGGCAAATGGAGGAGTCGTCACTGAAGAGCAAGTTATTGCTCATGCACAATATCTAGACTTGATCTATACTCAGTCTGGCATGCTCTACGATAAAATCCCTGATGCTCCTAGACCAGAATTCTCCGTTCCTCCGCCTCCTAAATCAAACAAAGACTCTCATGCCGACGATGGTGTGATAGGTATGACAAGAACTAAAACTGCGAAGGCCACATCGAAAAAGGCCTGCATGGTTTCGAGTCAAGATGCAAATGAGGAACTTCTAGCCTCGGAAGTAAATGCCGTGTCAACAGACAAAGGCAAAGAAACCAAGCATCCAGGAGGCAAGAAGAAAAAACAAGGGAAGAAGAAAAACCAGGGAGACTCATCTCCTAGAAAATCTTCTACGAACCCTTCTGGGAATGCGAAACCCAAAAATCCATGTAGTATATGTGATGAGGATCACTGGACCAGAGAGTGTCCATATAAAGAAGAACTTAGAAAATTCTTCAAAAGTTCAAAAACCTCAGCTGTACTGACTGATCTGTTTCCAAACCCAGGAACAAATCTAGTTGCTAGCAAAAATGCTTCCCCGTCCCAAGTGCTAATGTTGTCTGTCTCGAAGCAACTGAATGATGCTCTAATAACGACGAGTAAAGATTACGGGAATCCACAGATGTTAAACAACAAGGATAATGATCAACCTAGTAGTTCAATAACAACTTCAACAGAAGTCGTGCCACCCATCATTCCCGAATTAACAATAAAACCACCAAAAGGAGTATTACACAAATTGACGTTTATTCCTCGTGCCCGAGCAGCACAACACTATAATATAGTGGAGGATTTAGTTCAATGGCCATCCACGATGTCGACTCTTGAGGTACTACAAAATTGCCCCTCCCAAAAGTAGGCTTTATTATCAACAATAGGTGGGATTGACCCAATGGATTCCAATCTTGTATCTTTTAATCATAAAGGATACGACCCTCAGTTACCAACTCAACCAACTTTCCTCATTCAAGTGAAAGCCCTCAAGAAAACTGTTCATAGAACAATTATTGATGAGGGGGCATCCACATGTATCATGTCAATGAGTTGCTGGAAAATTCTAGGGTCTCTGTCCTTGTCGCGATCATCAACAACATTGAAAGCATTTGATGGACGTACATACACCCCGTATGGGATACTAAGTAACTTGCAAGTCGAATTGGGGGGAAAAACAATAGAAATTGATGTTGAAGTCATCGACAGGAATCTTGATTACAACATCCTACTGGGAAGACCCTGGATATATGCCATGGTAGCTGTTGTGTCAACCTACTTTAGGAAAATTGCATTTCCTTCCCAAGGAGGAATTACGATCATCGACCAACAAAATTTTCTCCCCAATAGTTCGCAAGTTACGGGAAGCATTCTGATGATCCATGGAAGCCCTAGCATGCTTCATAATGTCGGAGTAGGCCTACTAAAAGACCCTACGTTAATGGGAACTTTTACCCTACCGCCTCCTACGAATTTGGCGGAAGTGGCTAATATTGGAACCTGCAATATTATATCTTCCATTCAAAAGATGTTAGAAAATGATATAAAAATGGATCATTCACAAGTTTTTCCTCTAACCCCACTGGAAATATTATAGAAATCAATGTTATCAGCATGGGAGGCAAACCCGCATCAACGCTCCTTGAGCGTTTGGATAGATAGGTCTAAGGAATATGGCACCCCTTCAGATCCTTGGTCACAAGTACACTCTACAGACGAAGGAATCATTCAATCGATGATGATTGATGGGGACCCATGGGAAGATTACCACCATCATTCCATCTTCTGACTTGGAAAGAAGATAATTCCAGCGACCTACACAATCCTTAAGTATTTGACTTTCTGACGAACACTGTAAACACGGTGGATTCCGAGAAGAAACCTATCCAATATCGAAGAGACTACTGGCATAAATATCTCAACCAAAATAAGATGTTTGTAGAGAATATTCATGTTGGAAAATCTTGTTCTTCTTCCGAACTGGAAATATATAGCACTCTCTTTCACGAGTTTAGAGATGTCTTTGCTTGGTCATACGATGAAATGCAGGTATCGACTCGAGCATAGTTGAACACGAAATAAAGATGTATCCAGATGTCAAACCGGTATGACAGCGGCTAAGGCAGGTGCACCCAAAGAAAGCCATTGCCATCGAGGCAGAAGTTGAAAAACTCCTCCATGTTGGTTTCATTTACCCTGTTCCTCTAACCGATTGGGTATCAAATATTGTTCCTGTGATGAAAAAACAAGGAACGATTAGAGTGTGCGTCGATTACAGGGATGTAAATCAAGCTTGTCCGAAGGACAACTACCCTACACCCTTTATCGACCAGATAATTGATGAATGCGCCAGATGTGAAATATTTTAATTTATGGATGGATTTTCTGGGTATAATCAAATAAATATCAGCCCACAGGACCAGTCAAAGACTGCATTCATTTGTCCGTGGGGCAAATTCGCATATCGCAAGCTACCCTTTGGTTTGAAGAACGCAGGGACAACTTTTCAGAGAGCAATGAACTATGCTTTCCATGACATCAAAAGCATCATTCAACCTTATCTCGATGATCTCCTAGCTCATTTGCGAAAGCGGACCGATCATCCGCGCCATTTGAGAGAAATATTTCTACGTTGCCGACACTACAAGATATGACTCAATCCGCACAAATGTGTGTTTTGTGTCAGTTCTGGTCATTTACTTGGCTTCGTCGTCTCAAAGGATGGGATTCATCTCAACCCTTGCAAGGTTCAGGCAATCATCAATTTGACTCCACCTTCAAACTTGCTTCAGATTCAGAAACTCCAAGGGAAAGCAAATTTCCTCGGGAGGTTCATTGCAAATTATGCCGAACTAGCTAAAGGTTATACTTGTCTTTTGAAAAAGGAAGTACCCTTCGTTTGGGACTAGGTCGCGCAAGCCTCATTTGATGCTTTAAAGAAATGTCTAATACAAGCATCATTAATGTATGCTCCTGATTATCGAAAAGACTTTAACCTGTATCTGGCTGCAGCAGATACAACCATAGCATTGGTTTTAGTTCAAGAAGACAATGGAATTGAACATCCTATATATTATTTAAGCCGAAAATTAAATTATATGGAAATGAAATACTCCTACGTTGAAAAGCTCGCTCTCATGGTTGTTCAAGCAATACAGTGATTTCGACACTATGTCCTCTTCAGGAAAACTACCATTTTATCAGATTGCAACACCATGACTTACATCTTGTCGCGACAGTTGATGGGGGGGAAAATATTCAAAATGGATAGCAATTCTACAAGAGTTTGATTTGGAATTCAAAAAATCCAAATCAAAGAAAGCCCTAGTATTCACAGAGTTACTATGCGATCTCCCATCGTCTTCCAACGATGCAACATCCGAAGAAACAATCGTGGATGAAAGTTTGTTTCTGATATCTTCAAGCGATCCGTGGTACGGAGATATAATCATTTATCTCCAGACACAAACACACAAGTCTAATACCTCACGCTCCGAACAATGACGTATTCGATACCAAGCAAAAGACTACGTGATTGTCGGTGATACTCTTTACCATCGTGGTATCGATACAGTTCTGCGGAGGTGCCTCACCCTTAAGGAGGCCGAAAAAGTCCTGAATGACTGCCATTCAGGCGCGTGTGGGGGGCATCAATCCGGTTATGCTACGACACAAATGTTTTTACGAGCAGGATACTTCTGGCCAACAATGTTCAAAGATTGCATAACCGTAGTTAGAAGTTGTCATGCTTGCCAAATTTTCGATAGCAAAACCAGAAGACTACCTGCATCGCTGCAACCAGTAGTAGTTGTTCGACCATTCGCCAAATGGGGCATATATTTCATGACATGTAACCCCACCTCGACCGGGGGGCATGGGTACATAATAGTCGTAGTGGACTATTTTACCAAATGGGCCGAGGCGATGCTTACATTAAACAACAGCGACGAAACGACTGCCCTTTTCTTTTTCAATCACGTAGTCTCCAGATTCGGTGTTCCACAGACCATAGTCATAGATCATGGATCACATTTTCGCAATCACATGATGGTTGAGTTAGCTGCCAAATTAGGGCTGTCCCATGACAGCTCTACTCCATACTATCCGCAAGCTAACAAACAAGTTAAAGCAATCAACAGAATCCTAAAGCGCATGCTGCAAAGGATGATCGGAGTCCACAAACGGGATTGGCACCTAATCCTGTACTCGACCTTGTGGGCATACTAGACATCGGTAAGAAATGCAGCCGGATTCACACCTTTTCAATTGGTGTATGGTCTGGAAGCAATCTTACCGGTTCAATGTGAAATCTCGTCCCTCAAACTCGTAGTCGACCTTCTCCCTAGAACCTCAGAAGAAGAGGCTCGTTTCTTGGAATTAATCCATTTGGATGAAACCCGTCGTGATGTAGCTTTGGCTAATGAAGCTCATAAGAAGCGAGTCAAAGCATAGTTCAACAAGAATGTCAAACCCCGCGTCTTCTCAGAAGGTGACCTGGTCTTACTTTACGACCAGGAATCCGATAAATTGGGAGCAGGGAAATTCAAATCATTATGGATGGGTCGCTATATTGTTAAATGAGTATTAGCAAAAGGCGCCTACGAGTTGATGGACTATGATGTGATTCCACTGGCGCAACTTCGCAACGGGTTGTACCTCAAGCGTTACTATGCTTGATCTAGCATAGTAATCCTCATGCTTTTGTTACATTTTTGTTTTCACCAAGAGAATTTAATTTGGTTAAATAATCCACTTTTTGCATTCGTTGCAAATGTCGAACCTACTAGAATCATTCGTTGGATATGCCGACGGAGCAAGTCGTAGTTCGCGGAACCTGTCTTCTACAGCATGGACCATTTTCAATCCCAGCGGTGAGTTAGTAAGTTTCAGAGGAGTGTGTATTGGTCGGTCTACGAACAATATCGCTGAGTACAGAGCATTGATAGAACTCCTTTCTGATGCCATCACACATGGCATATGACGACTTGTCCTCAGGCTAGACTCACAGCTCGTCATTCTACAACTCACCGGCATCTATTCTATATGAAATCCAACTATCTATCGCATGTTCCTAAGGGTCAAAATTTTGGAAAGACAGTTTGATTTCATCCAATATCAACATATTTCCAAAAGTTTAAACACATTTATAGACTCATTGGAAAATTATGTGTTAGATAGACATTTGCGACATTTATAAAAAGAAGCATCACACCAATATATGCAACAGGATTATGTAACTTAACCAAAATAAAGCTCCGAAAATCAAAAATATATTTCATAATTGTTTATAGTATGTACATAATGTTCTGTAACCAAGACAAAATTGGTCAAATGACCCAAAACTCAAAATGCTAGGGGGCAACCTAGTCTAATGATGCTGGTGATAACAAGTCACCGCCTGTGCAATCATGCGTAAGAGCCTAGTCCATCGACTCGGCACTCCAGTAGTATGTCGTTCCAACCGCAGAGGCAGCTCATCAGTCCTCACATCTGGGATACCAAGGGTAAGGCCCTCGATCTGGTCCTGTAGTGCCAAAAGAGTCTCGACCACATCAAGGTCGGGAAGGATGGCCCTCCCAACAACCTCTCCTGCTGGAACGGCCGCTAGGTCTCTGCAGCATACTGCCGGTCGAATTGGTCCAACATCTACATGAGCACATGAGTTTTGATTAGTCTTGGTCATAAGAATATAAGAACGTTATAAAGAGCAATGAACAGAGATATGGTCAAAGAATTACCCATGGCACCCCATTGCTCACCAATCGACAGCACCAAATCCAGATCACCTCGGAAATCCATACCAGCATATGGGAACCTGGCATAAACCATCTCCTAACAGTCAAACCACTCAAAGAAGGTCTCAGAAAAAGAAATCTGGGGTTGACCAGCGTGCCGAGACATAAGATCGACCCATCTCTGCATCCGTGTTTCGGTCGGTGGAGGTAGGCCAAGTGAAATGTACTGCGGCTGCATCAGTGGGATTCTCTCCAAGGCAAAAGCGATCAAAATAGAACCATAACCAAAGTTCTTGGATCTGCCACTTTTCACCTTGGTCAATTATTCTTTCATCATAGAAAGTACTGCATCACACCAATTGAACACCTTCGGTTCAAGGCATTCCAAAGCATATTGCATGTAAGATCTGTTGGCTATATGAAGAGCAGAACTACCAGCGAGTCTAGCAAAAGTGAACAGAATGGTCCGCAAGGGCCGGTTAGTGACATATCAGATATTGATCTTGTCGTCCGTACTCAGCTGAGATCCCTCTCTGCAATGCCGACAAATGTACTCCCTCACGAACTCACCCCCACAAGCGGACCCTGATAATGAGAGAGGGGCACCATGCTTTGATAAACTAGTCAGAAAATAGATGTCCACCACTGTCAAAGGGATCGATTTGCCCCTAATCTGGAATACCTGGTTGATAGGATCCCAGGCATTAAGGAAATATTGCAACAAACTGATTTGTTGCCTCATGATAGAGATACGAAAAAACTTCAATAGGCCACAGTTCCGTAATGCAGCTACTATGCCCGGATCATGTAAAGCAACAACGCCCTCTTCTTCATGCTCGCGTTCTCACCATGTAACAACCATTTTGCTCCGATGAATCTCTGAAAAAAAAACAAGGGAAGAGTCAGGATCTTCATTTGGTAAAAACAGGCAAAAATTTCATGAGGAAACTATGCAAAAACTTTCCTCCCTGTGTCCATCGCACCTTTCGACTAAGGAAGGGTGCGATGGTCCTAGGGTGAATTCTTCAAACCCCAGGGGCTTAGTAGGACAAGGAAAGAAGCTCAGAATCCAAAATGAAAGGCATGAAATGAAAGAGCACAAGTTTAGCTCTTATCTGGTCTGAACGACGTCGAGAATCGTCCATAGAATCTCCTAGAATCCGCTGGTGAAAATCAGGGGGGAAAAGCACCTCCAGAGCTCCAACAAACCAAATTCAAATGAAATGGTAAAATGAGAGGTAAAAGTCACTTTTAATTTACTATGCACATAATTCAAGTAAAATATTAGTGTTTTCAACTCATTTTCATTTCTAATCGGTTTGATGAAGCAAACGAATAGGTAGTACAATCTTTGAAAGAACGAAATGCTAAGGGTAAATCAAAAACTCAATGACCATCATGGCGAGCAATGTTGTCGCAGAGTTCAAGCTCATTAAAAAATAAACCCTCCACGAGCAGTTTTAGTGCATAGTTCAAGCTCGTTTAAAAAATAAACATAAGTCATGAGCAAATGTTTCCCCTAGCGTTTAAGCTCATTAAAAAATGAACCGGTAAATAACCATTGTGAATGCCTTATCACCAGCTTTTGAACCTTGGTTGTGTTCTCGCCATCACCTCCACTCTGTTTTTAGCCGATCATTCACCCCCATATGGTTGTTTACCCCTTCGAAGAACATCTGTGAAGAGTGATTCTGTTAGCCATCCTTGTGACACTGCCATGATTTGAAAATTCCAAATCTTACCTGGAATTAGCTGCTACCCGAAACCATCACTCGTTCCTCAAAAACGAGTCTTCTTTGAGCTCTTTTCACTTGACTTGTAAAATATGAAAAGATTTCTGAGCGATTGGCCTCTCCAGCTCGTTAAAGGCATCTGAAGTGCTATCCCTCCTCTAGATTTTAATCTTTTTGGACCTAAGGGATTATTACACAAAAAGATCGAGCGCTTGTCTTGTTTGGCTCGTTTAAACTATCGAAAATTCATCCCTTTTGTATTATTTTACGATTTTTCGGACTTAAGGGATTATACAATGAAAAAGAATCTTTGGAGTCTTCTTTCTGTTTCTTTCAGACTCTCTAAAATTGAAAGAGACCGAGTTATCTTTGTCATTAAACTCGTTAAAACCGAATAGCGACAAACTCATCCAAATGGACGAGCATGAGTTTCATTGTCGCTAGGCTCGCTAAAATATAGCGATAGGTTCGCCCAAAGGGCAGATTATAGAACAAGCATATGTTATCCTCCTCAAGCTTGACAAAAATAAAGAGGTACTGGTTAGCAATGACTGGGGAAAATTGGGAAGAAAACAAGAAGAAAATTTATTGGTAGCAAGTCGCTCTTGAACATGACACTTTCCTTCCGCATCCATGTTGGTTTGGGTTGTTTCGTTCACTGGTCATCACCATTGGTCCATCACACCATCCATCATTAGGGTTAACACTACCAATCCATCGTCAGTGTCGCCGATATGTTCAAGAGAAGTCATTCAAACAATTCACCTGTGTCTCACCCACTGCAATACATTCATGCTTCATTCCTTCATGACCGCCACCCTGAACCCTGTAACGTCAGTTTGTTTTCACCTCCAAAATCATTTGCTTCGTTCCATGTCGTTGATGTGGGATTCATTAAGGCCCTCCTGCAATGGGTCACTTCTTGTCGACATCATCTCATCATCCAAGAAGTTGACTTAGGAACAACCCTTTCAGTACTTTGAAGCTTGCATGCCTCAATGGCAAGTTTCTCACTTTCGACGACAGGTTTACATCAATGGCCTTCAACCGAGAGATTTTACATGGTGTTTGATGCCAAGTCCCTTTTCACACCATGTAAATTGTACTGTAGTACCTTGAGGGTCATTGTCATTATTGGTGATTCCTCTCACGCCTGTTAACAGCTTACATCATTGGCTGGTAATCAGGTGATGTCTTTC
>APFE031241256.1:50352-67182 GCA_000404065.3 Pinus taeda | reverse complement strand
GAAGAAGGGCTTCCTAGCTGGAGGATGATGCTGGGTCAGAGCACATGTTTGTAATCCTCTTGCTACTTTTCATCTGAATAAAGCTATTCTTGTTTCCTTCCATATTCTTGTGTACTTGTTTATATATGCATGTATATGTTTACACATCTGATCCTGTATTATTTATGAATTTAGATCCTTGTTTCTTGCATAGTAGTATGTTGCTGTGATTCCACAGGTTCTTTTGAAGCTGGGTAGACAAAGAAGAAGCAACGAAGCTCTATCAAGAAGGAGAGGAAATCAAACGCAAGACTCAGGTTGGTCTTCTTGGTTCTCCCCTCATCTATTTTCATTCAAGGAAACAACAATAGACTTTGATTGTTTGTTTCTAAGATAGCTACCCATCTTAGTGGGAATAGCAGCATCCGAGTGGACACTATTTCCGGATAACAAACATCCACCCTCAAAAGCTGTATTTTGGCGGAGTTGCACTCATTTCCTACTGCAGGACATTCAGGCTTTCAGAAGACTTATGCTTGCACTCGAAGATCCTTTTTTTGGACAGGCATGAAAAAGGACACTCTTACTTTTGTAGCTGAATGTGACATCTATCAGTGCCATAAAGGAGAAACAGTCAAATCCCCAGGCACATTACAGCCATTGTCCATCCCGACCTTAATCTGGACAGAGGTTTCTATGGATTTCATTATGGGTCTTCCAAAGTCAGGAAACAAGTCAGTCATCATGGTGGTTGTGGATAGACTTTCTAAGTACACTCATTTTTGCGCCCTACCCCACCCTTTTACACTGACTTTGGTCGCTCAATCTTTCATGGATCAGATCCTCAAATTGCATGGCATGCCGAGTTCCATTGTGTCTGATCGTGACCTGGTCTTCACCAGTAAATTTTGGCTAGAACTCGCCCGGCTACAAGGTACCCAACTACAACTTGGTACTTCCTATCATCCAAAAACTGATGGTCAAATTGAAGCAGTCAACAAATTTCTGGAAACATACCTTAGGTGTTTCACTTCAGAAAAGCAACATCTCTGGGTACAGTGGTTACCTCTAGCTGAATGGTGGTATAACAATGACTATCATGCCACCACCAAAATGACTCCATATGAAGCAGTTTATGGTCAACTCCCTCCTTCCCCTACCTCTTATATCAAGGTATGCTTGAAGGTACAAGCAGTGGATCAACTCCTATAGAACTGCACAATCATGTTGGCTCACCTTAGAGAGAATCTTCATCAAGCTCAAAACCGCATGAAGCAACAAGTAGATCAACATCACTCAGAATGCCAATTTCAAGAAGGGGATCAGGTATTTTTGAGGCTGAAACCATATAAGAAAACATCTCTCAAAGACAAGGGTTGTCAGAAACTATCTCCAAAATTCTACAGACCATATCAAATACTTCAGTGCATTGGAGAAGTTTCCTACAAGCTAGCTTTGGCACCCACTGCAAAAATCCATCCAGTTTTCCATGTCTCATGCCTCAAGAAAGTGATTGGGAACAATTGCAGAATTCAAACCAATCTACCTGAACTAGATGAAGAAGGATGAATCTGGCACCAACCTGAACAGGTTCTTGATACATGAGAAAGATACATGCATGGCTGCATGATCAAGGAAGTCTTCGTCAAGTGGAAAGACACCTCTCCGAAAGATGCAACCTGGGAACCAGCCACTATTCTTTTGCAGTTTTCATAGCTTCAGCCTTGAGGACAAGGTTGTTCTTATGGGGGAGGGCATGTTAGAGTCCCACACTAACCCCCTTATTTATGTAATAGGATCGAGTCATAGTTATAGTTAAGTAAAGAGTCAATAAAGCCCATATTAATAATTGTAAGTGGTTAACCCGCATTTAATGAAGGGACCACAATTAGTTGCAAATGGGAAATGGTATTAGATAGATTGTATTAATAAGAACCATGATATTGCCCCATGGTATTGCATGTATGAATCCTATATAAAGGATAGAGACTCCCCTTGAGGAGCATCGTGTCTTATTTTGTAATCGAGCTCTGCTCTATTGGAGGTTGCCCCCTTGAAGAGGCAAGTGAACATTGCTTTCCTAATAATAAAATACTTGCTGTTATTTCTCACTATTCTATGTTTTGGGTATATTTATTCGCATATTTTGTATTCTGGTATCGTCTTGCAGGTTAAGAGCATAACACCACTAGTGTAGTACAAAAGTATTTAAGGTTGGATGAGTCGACAATTAGAGAGTAATTACACGTAGAAGAGTAATGGAAATTACAGAGATCACTGGGTCAAGGAGATGAGGATAATGATTATTAGAAACGAAATGGTGCGCTTGTGTCAATGTTGAAAGAAAGCAATATTTGATCTCCCGTGCACACTTTATAGAAATAAATGAAGAATAGAGAAGCCATGTTGAAGTATAGTCAAGCCCTGTGAGCTATGAATAAGCATGGGGAGTCTCATTGGAATGTACCTGTAGACAAAGATTAAATTCTCAACATGGAGAATCACATAGGGAGATGGTGAAGTGAATGAATCCCATTCTGATGTTTTAATGCAGTGAAAAAATTTGTGAAAAGAAACACAACAAAAGAATGGAGTGCCATGTTAGGAGAAAACTCTCCGGGAGTGTGGATAATGATAGAGACAACATTGAGCTCAGTTCAACAAAGGAAAAAAACTCAAGATTAACATTGAGCAACCAGGGGAATATATTATTGTTGTGTATGTGCTGAAGAGAGTGGATTAGAGTGTGCAAAAGTTGAGTAATTAGCCCAAGTGTTGAACTGAATCAGAGTGTTGCAGAGTCCCTGTGTAATAAAAGGCTGAGAGTAGAGTATATGCGGTTGAGAGTAGAAGGATGAGAACAATGTGCTTCTACAGAGTGAGTAGAGGATAGGGTTCTTCTGTGTGAGGGCAAGAGAGCTTGTGGAAAAATAGAGAACAAAGAGCATAAGTATGATATTGTAGTGAACTAGATTGATATTCTCTATATATGTACCTGCACTTCTTTTTAGTTTGAAAATTGTATGAAAGGTAGAATAGTGGCTAGAGAAGGTGGTGGCCTACATTGATACGGAGTTGGTGTCTCTTGGAAAGTAGGTGATTGCTATCTTAAGGGGGTCGGTGCCTCCTATGAGTGGGTGCTCAATTTACATCATAATAACAAACAAATTGGTCATTTTTTCCCTTTGGTTTTCCATGTAAAAATACTCGTGTCAATATGTGTATGCTTCTCATGTGATGGATTGCATGTACATGCGAATGCATTATTATTTATCATTTGTATTGTGTATGAAAGTTCTCACAAGTAACTGACCATAGTGAAAAGATTTAAATACTTATACTTAAAATTGAATGAACTTCACTATTATTGATTCACCCCTGTTCTCAATGATTGCTTATTCCAACAATACTCATTTCTAACACAGGGCCCATTGAGTTTTTAGTTTTGTTGGAATTGGGTTGCAAAGATCAACATACATAAATGAACTAGTAAGGTTTTCAACCTAGTGATAGTGGATTTTTGCCTTTAATGTGTAGATTTTTGGGCTTTTTCACCATGTCTACCATAATGATTGTTCACGTAGAGGTTTAGGAGGATATTCACTTGTGCTTGGGCTGAGGAACTTACAAATTAGCACCTAATTTGTTAGGCATACCCACATTGATGATTTTTCCAAGGGTTTCCCTTATGCCATTCACGACTATCCTGTTTAGTTAATGACTAGTTTTGTGAGACTAGTAAGTGCAACATCGCCTTGGAACTATGGTTAAAAAACACACATATTACAAAGAAAGTTATTTCACCAGATTAGAATTGATGATGATTAATGTAGTGTGGAGCCCCCCTCCCTTTTGAGCTTTAACAAAGGGGTGGGGGAAGTTTTGGATTTTCTTTGTTAGTGGAAACCACTTTTCTAATATGGTAACAATTGGTTAAGTGAGAAAACCACCACCGGTGGTTTTGAAAACCACTAGGTACCCCTCCACATTCTTCTTATGATTTCCATCATATCACAATTCACCACCAAAACACAACAATGTGATACAACACTGTGTATATGAGACTCTATATCAACATGGGCCAAATGCAACTGTCAATAGGTAAGGCTTTCAACATCCATGAAAAATTGATAGCTTGAGAAAGAGTCATATTACTCACAAGATTATTTCCACTAGTGGAGAGATATTGATTAGGTCTATAGTATTTTTTTCAATTTTGATTTCCTTATGTTTCCTTTTTAATGATTTTGGAAGGCCATTATCATATGGTGAACTGGAGTTTTGGAGTTAATAATTTGAAGCATTTTCCTTATGCTAGTGCATTTGAAACTCAATCCCATTTCATAAATGTTGGGAACAGGATCCCCAAGGATAGTTTTGGGGCTAAAAGCCCATGTTTTGAGTCACATTTTGTCAAAAAATAGTAAATTCTCCTCATTTGTGGTCGCAGAGTGTGAAGGTGTCATGAGTCATAAAGGGCTATCCACCCTTAGTTTTTTAAAGTAAAGTCAGTTGTAAAGGACCTACCCATGGTTCAGACCATGGATTGTATAAAAGGAGCTAAAGTAAGCTCTAAGAAGTACAAGGAAGTCTAAGAGAGTCAGAGCTCTAAAGTAAGAAATTTAAGTTTTGGGTCGCAGCGTAGGTAGAGGCTTTGCAGCTAAGTGCATAGAGGCCTAGGGTAGAAGTCCAGAGCTAAGTGCTCGGACCCCTGCAACTGTGTGCGCAGGGTAGATAGAGTCTATAATCACTTGAAGGCATCAATAAAGAAAAGTATTCTGCAAATTCTATGTCTTTGTTCCGATTAATACATCTTGTCATTTTATGTATGTATTTCCTTTATAATGCTTATGTGATGCGCGAATGTGTGTAATTATATTCGTTAACTGAATGCAAATAAGAATATTTGTTTACGTGGTGCTAACTGTGAGTATCTAATAAGATAAGAAGGACACTTAGACTCGTTTGGGAATCTGCACGGTACATTTCCCTAGCAGTGCGAAAGTATCTGGATCGAAGGTTAGGGTTGTGCGAAGGCTAGTTGTACCCTCACGAAGGTATCGAAGGGAGGAATAATAGGTTAGGAAGACAGAGCCCTAGAACTTAGCGACCTACGTAGAAGTAAGAATAGAAGGAATAAACCAAAATCATGACCATCTTAGGGTGTAGAAACTTGGTTCTAGCATCCCCCCCATACTGCTTCGGGTGAGGCTTCGGTCTATGTTTTGTGCTGATGCTGGAAGGGCCAGTATTGTAGGGATTTGTTTGGCTAACTAACGCTAAACCTGGGTTAGGTCCCCTCAAGCTAACAAATCGTTCCATTACCGGGACTTGAATTTGCATAAGATATGTGTGATGTCATGTCATTGGAATCCAAATAAGAAAGAGATTGGAGACTGGTTGGATAGGAAAATCCACGAATTCATGGTAAAGGAGAACAAAAGTTCGCGATTGACAAAGAAACAATGACTAGATAGGTACCTATATACAAAAATACATGAGATCTTTTTATGTTCCTTTCAAGTTGAGCTATACGAGTGGATCACGAAGCTAGCAGATAGCCAAGGAAGGTGGAAACTTGACGGTCCTATTGTTTGGACCCCGGATCTAGTACATAAATTGGAAGCATCAGAGGATAAGATCACTTGCGCTATCGATCATTGGCTCAATCGTGTCATAGGAGGATTTGTAACTGAATTTGCAGTCGATGCCTTAGTTAGCTATAGCGAGGCGGAGTGACACTTTTTCAAAGGACCGCGAGATAAGTACTTGAAATCTTTGAATACCTGGATTAAAATGTTTTTGCGTGAAAAATGGGTTATTCAACTACCTTGATGTTAGGAGCTACACGAAGCAGAAAAACTTACAGGAATGAATGAAAAAAGGGTCCTGAATATAGTCCATTGATTTCACCTCCACGAGGTGACAAAGAGGGAATAATGCAGGTTTTTCCACGAAGTTCTATTCAGTTAATAAGACAAGGATTCTCGCAACTACCACCTATACCCACACCACCTCTAACTTCACCACCCTCAAAAACAACTTCACCTGTACCACCTCTGCCTCCACCGAAGTTCAGTACAGTGAAATTTAGTGAAGTTGGCCTTGTTCAAAGGTTTGGGAAATGAGGACCCAGACCAGTTTTGGTTCATGGCGAAAGTATATGGGAAGCTCAGGGTGTTATAGATGATAACATGAAGAAAGAAATGTTGGTTAGTGCTCTGTAAGATCATGCACTAACCTGGTACATCAAGTACTCTAATGATAACCTGAATGCTGGTGTGATAGATATCCAGACTGCACTGAACAAAGAATTCAGTAGGCCTAAATCTGAAGCATAGTCTATTGTGGGGTTCAAGGAAATCACTATGCAACTAGGCAAGACACCTTGGGAATTAGATCAGAGGTTGAAGTGTAAGACATCATCGCGAATGGTTTGTGGCTTCGCTCCTGCCTCACTTGAGGGTCGCACTATTACAACAGAAGATAATGAATTAGGTGGAGGCCTTGGAGATTGCAATGAGACTGCATGAGACGTCGATGTAAGATCCAAATTTGGGGGTTCAGCAGATCCATGCACAACTGAAAATCTTTGCCTAGAGATGCAAAGTTTGAAGTAGGATAGAACAGTTTGACCAGAGGTGCGTGAAGAGGTATGGTGTCTAAAATGCAAGAGTCATGGGCATGACAAAGACCATTGTCCAGTCTTTGCGAACTATATTGTAAGAGGAGGATTGATGCCTTTTAATATGGAAGCTCAGACATGATCAAGTGCAGGGCTTACATTGTGGTGCCCTATATGTCAGGTAGCAGGAAAACATGCCATGAATAACTATCATTTGTTGCAGAAGTTTGTACAGACACTGCAACAACTATTCTGAACTTCTGTAGGTTGGTAGGGCGTGATGAGCGTAACTATAGAAGCTACGAATTGATGATGGATAGAACACCTGCCTATAGGGTATAGGCAGAAACGCGGCCCACTGACGAGAGTGCAGGGATGGAGTGCACTGACTTTCAGGGGCATGGATGAGGTTGAGGCAGGGGAGGACCTAGTAGAGGTCGGGGGTAGCTAATTTGCTACAATTATGGAGGACCATGACACTGTGCCCACGATCGCACTAACCCAACACGTCCATCATGCAAGTATTGCACTCTGTTTGATCATGAAATGGAAGGTTTTCCTATGCTGATAGTAAGGATACGTGACAAAGGGGCGCTACCACCTCAACTGACTTAGAATTTGTAGATGATGAGATATGAGCCACGCGAAGAGGATCCAAACATGAATATAGTGATCTGAAGTGGAATCACAATAGGAGATGATAAGGGGAACAACCCAAGGACAGTACATGGGTTCACAAAGCTCTCGCAAAGGAGTCTAAGTTTAGTTTGGAATGCGCATGTGAAACAATCATGGAAGCAAAGAAGAGCTTCGTGTAGGTCTCCACCTCAGGGAGCAAGGATAAGCCTGATCAAGAGATGGACCCTTCTATGCTTACAACCTTCCTGGAGACCTGTATGAAGTTAGTGTGTGATAGCAAGGCTATGATGGGGCTATAGGAGCTTATAAAAAAATGCTCTGGAAACACTCTGGCTGAGTTGCGTGTAGTACAAAAGCTTGGTAAGCATAAAACAAGGACAGGATGGGAGATGAGGCTAACCATGCAAATAAGAGAGTATGAGATGGATCAGGTTATCTTGGACCTAGGGTCAAAAACGAACGTCCTACCGAAGCAGACTTGGGAATGGATGGAAAGACCCGTGCTGTAGTGGTCTCTGATTTAGCTAAGGATGGCGAATCAATAGAAGATCATCCCCATGGGGCGGCTGCAAGGGGTAACTGTAGATATTGAAGGTGCAGTGCACTGGCTGACTTTGAAGTAATAGAAATTGTGGATGATAGTAGCCCCTATCCTGTGCTCCTTGGAATTGTTTGGGCTACTGATATGAATGGGGTAATCAACCTAAAGAAGCAAAAGATAATATTTGAGAAGAAATCACTCTGCGTGATAGTACCCCTAGATCCTGCTGAATGATCGTGCTACACTGAACAAGTCTGCGATTATGAGATAAATGATGATCTGGACTGTATCTATAAGATAAAAGTGCGAGACCAAGATTGGTGAATCCAATGGCAGAGGGAAAAATTACATGGGATCGCGAGATTTCATGCACCTCGGACTCTGATGAAGAATTAGAGCGCTGGCAGAATTGGTTACATGAGGTAACTACATTGAGTTGTAACATGATGCCCTGGTCGCTACACTGTGTGTCGTCGAAGGTAAGAAATATGCCTACTTATGATGGCTTGAATGATGTAGATATCTTTTTGGATGCATTTGAGAGGGAGGTACCAGAAAAGCAGCGCTTCCAATCAGTAGACTGGGCACTACACGCTACACCCACAAAATGGTGGGGTATGCACAAGGGAAGCTTTCATGATTGGCGTGAATTAAGGAAGATGATGAGAACATGCTTTGGGAAGCCAAAGGTGTGAATGACAGACAAGTATGATGGGCAGGATGATCTGTGTGCGCATTTGGCCAAATGGGCTCAGGCTTATGGAGAGAAACCCCAACCTAAATGGGTGCACTTGTTCTGTCACACCTTGGATGTCATCTCGATGAACTGGTATGTAGAAATAGATCTTTGCCATGGTTCAGGTGAATGGGATATTTTGCGTGAAGGATTCATAATGACCTTCAATTTTGAAGACAGGTTTGACTGTATTGATGAGGTGCTACAAGCGCTGAAAGAAACTGTCTTTAGGATACTGCAGGATTCTTTAGACCTGATTCAACCTAAGTGGGCTACTCAGCTGAGTCATGCGTTAGAATGCTATAACATAACCGCTGAAGAAGAAGATGAGGATCTGTGAAAGATTAACATCCCTGAAATAGAAGGTCACCACGAGGTTGAAGGACGCAGATTGAGCTGACATAACCGTGCCACTGAAAACAAAACAAGTAAACATTGGTACAGAGGCAAAGCCCAAATTCACGAAGATTGGAGATTACTGGGACGACGCAGTGGTGGATAAGGTCACTGAATTGCTCCATGAATACTAGAATTTACTTCGTACCAAGTTTATGGATGTAAAAAGGATAATCAATGACCTAGGTGTTATGAAGATCATGTTGAAACCCAACGCGAAGCCATTCAAGCAAAGGCCTTATCATCTCAATCCGAAGTATAAGAAGAAGGTCCACTTAGAGTTAGATAAGATGCTCACAGTAGGCATCGTTGAGCTTGTGGAAGAATCTAACTGGGTAAGCCCAATGGTGGTACAAGAGAAGAAGCAGAAGGATGAAATAAGGATATGCGTGGATCTTAAAAAGTTGAATGATGCTTGCGCATATGATCCTTTCCTGACTCCGTTCACTAATGAAGTGTTGGACAATGTATGTGGCCAAGAAGCATATTCCTTCACTGATGGGTTCTCGGGGTACCACCAGATCAAAATCATGTCAGAGGATAGGAGCAAGACAACCTTTGTGACTAAGTGGGGTTGTTTCTAGTACACTATAATGTCGCTTGGGTTGAAGAATGCGCCTGCGCTTTTCTTGGTGTAGTCGTTGTTGTGTTTAAGGAGTTTATTCATAAGTTCCTAGAAGTATAATTTGATGATTGGACCGTGTTTGGGCTAGTAAAATGCCATGTAACAAGTTTGTGCCTGATGCTAGATACCTATTGAAGGTACCAGATCAAGCTCAATATGAAGAAATTCTTGTTCTATGTTCCTTTCAGGACCCTGCTGGATCATGTGGTTTATAGACAAGGATTGATGATAGTTCCTGTTAGCACTCAGATTTTCCTTGAAGTTGTCAAAAGAAGGAAAGGGGTCCGAGGTAACCACAAACCAACTTTTAAGTACAGAATCTAGCCAATTTGTACTCAAAGAGGGATCTCTCTTTAAGATTTAGCTTTGTTTTAAGGGATATTAGGCTAGTTATGAAAGCTTGGGGGATTTGATTGTGTTTGGTGGTGGAATTTAGTAGCAGATATATAGAACAGAGTATCTCAGTCCATTGGGTTATGGAGTCAACTGCAGATGGCTTAACAAGGGATAAATGATAGCTTAAAGGGGTGAAATGGTCTTGAAAAGGAAGAAGGGAAGTTAAGAATCCTTCAGAAAATTTCAATATGAGGGAAAGTGGGTGATCATTAATAAAAAGCAACTATAAATTTCTTATTAAATGACCACAACGATAAACTATGAAGCAAGGAGCCGTTAAGAATTACCTGCCTATGATAGCTTAGAAGAAAACATTAAGAATATAAACGCTTTTAAAGACAAAATGCAATAAAGCACTTTCTGAAATATACTTTTTCATTTATTATTCAGAAATGAAACACATGTGAAATATTAAACCAAAAAACAGTAACACATAAGATATAGAATACTTATTTGTCCAACGTTGACACATGAATCCTGTAAAAGTCCTTTGCTTTATTTCTTCATCCAACCAACCATACAATAGTTGTTCAACAACACTTTTATTCCAAAATAATGAATCTACAGAAATGTCTAAGAATCCACCCTAAGTACTTCTAATGAGGAAGTACTTATACAAAACGTTACAACAAAATATCTCCTAATTGAGGGAGATATATTCTAGGAATACTAAATATATTTTACATAAAAGTAGAGATAGATGGTCTTGAAGATAGAAACTGAAACTGAATTATTGGCCTGCTATCCCTGTTTTTGTTAAGTGACTTGGAGGCAAGCCCTATGATTGAGCATCTTGCTGTCTTGCTCGTAATTTTGTGCTGGTTGATTGCTTTTGGATTTTAACTAATACTCTTTACCTGTTTTTATCTTCATTCACCTTATTTTACCAAAATTGACTATGATAAATACTTCAAATTACTTTTTACCAAGGTAAATCATAAAATGTTTGTCATGTCTGTCCACCAATCATCCCTTGGTATCTTGGTCCTTTGTAGTTTCTTGAAGATTTCATCAACCTCTATGTATTTTACAAAATTTGGCTGAACAAGAAACAAATGTTTCAATTCATGCTCAACATAGAAGAGATTCACCAGACTGTCATAGAGAACTTTGCCTATAGGTAATGCTTTAGGTGCAGATGAACTGGCTGATGAACTAGGTTTGTTATTTGCATACTGATAAAATTTGTCAACATGGTCCTCATGCCTCATTAACTTATCATTGACTACTAATGCACTGGGAAGTCCTTTACTCTGTAATATGCCAAACTTTTCCATAAATTCATCTATATCCTCTTGCATATTCTGACATTTCCTTTCCAGGTTCTGCATCAAAGACCTTTTGGTCAAAACTTTCTTGATTTCAAGAATGGTTGTAGTTCTATATTCAATATTCAACTGTTCTAATTGATACTTGTTCCTGCTATTCAAAAATTTTATTAGCCTGAGATCTTCCTCAATATTTCCTCCTAGCTCTTCCTTGGTTATGACAATTTCTTGAAGAGCAACATTAACTAGGTCAATCTGTTCAAAAATGATTTGTATAGATGACCAAACATCATTTATTGATTGAGTGATGTTGGTCCATAGAATTTTTCTAATATCTGTTAAAGGCTTTTCAAAGGTGAGGTCCTTTTCCAATGTTTTTACTTGTTGAGCCAAACCTTTATTCTTCCTCACTTCTTCAGCAAAATTGATCTTTGACACATCATACTTCTGTTTTAAGGTAACAAGTTTTTCTTTTACCTTCTGCAATTCAGAGACTGGAAGTTTCATATCCTCCATGGATTTGATTAGTTCTTCAGTACTCTGACCTGCAATTTCTACCTGTGATGTACCTGTGCTTGTACCTATAATTGCACCTGTGATAGCTTTTGTTATGGCCAAAGGGACAGTTGGTGCAAGAGTTGTTGCAAGAGTAGAAGGGACTGTCGTGGAGACTACTGGTACTACATTTTGAAGCTAAGAGGTCGACTCACTCTACCTATTTTTTAGTGATCTCTCTAATTCCTGCCCAGTCTCTTTCAATTGTTCATTTAGCTTGATGACTAAGTCCATAAGCTCTTCTTCAACCTCATTTTCTATAACTTTAGCAGTCTGTGGATGCATCAGTGGTGGCAGTTTCAGTTGCATTCTCAGGGCAACTATATCTTCATTTTTCTTCTTAATCAGGGCTTCTGCAACCTTTACATCTTTTGGGTTATGACCCAATTCAATAATTAACTCCTCCAATGATTTGATTCTATTGTCTTTTGCCTGTGAGGAGGCTCTTTCTAACTGTAACTGAGCAGTGGTATTATTCAGTGAGTTTCCCAACCTATGTGCCATCAAGGCTTTTCTTGTCAATGTTGAATATACCATTTCCCCTGTCTGCTTATGTAATTCAATTTGATCTAGGGGGTGAATGTCCTTGGCCAAGACCTCAAAATCAGTTTTGAGGTAGTCTGCAAGTGTTTGGGGCTGCTGTACTTTAGGATTTAAAAAGCTCACTTGCATCTTGGCTTCATTGATCTCATAAGTTGACATCAACTTATTCTGATTGGTAGGAGCCATATTCATATATTGATTGTAGACTTGGGTTCTTAATGGTTCACTTCTGGCCTTTATCTCTTTGAATTTTTCTTTGATGTCTAAGGACTTGTGAAATGAAGGCATGAAAGATGAAACTTCAGTGCTTTGTTGTCTTTCTAGATCCTGTCTTTGTGAACTAGAAGGTGTGTTACCTGCTGGGAATGTATGCTGACTGTCTGCACCTTATTTTCTCAAAATCCCTGTAGTTTCTTCAAAAAACTCTTTTTCTAAATGAGGATTTAGCCTATGCCTCTTAGCATGAGACTGGTCTGAGGGTCCACTAGCAGGGGTAGCTACTTCCCTATCTCTTTTTAAGCTCTTTTCCTCATTCAGAGGAGTCTGCAAAACTGGGGGGTCTCCCATGTTAACTTGAGTTAGGTGGGTCTATGTTTGAGCCTATTCTTGAGAGATTTTAGGCTGCTTTGACATGCTTTATTGCCCTATTGTTGGAGTGCTAGTTTTTTGTTCTCTTCCCTATGATATTTCTGCAAATGGTGCACTAGTTTCCTGTGAATTCCTTTGTGAAGTATCGGCTGTTGAGTCACTAGTCCCTAGTGTTGGCTTCAGAGAAGTCTCAGCTGGTACCTGTTCAAAAGAATCCAGGTCAAGTGTCTTCTCTAGTTCTTTCATTACATTTTCTACATTAACTTGATCACTATCGATCTCTACAAGAGTTCCTTCTCTCCATTCATCCATATTAGCATATTGCTCAATTTTTGGAATTATGTGATGAAAATATGGTGATAATCTATTTTTCATTCTCTTATCACAAATGAAACTGTGTAGGTCATATTTACAACCAAAACTTTTACTTTATTTTAGGTCTTCTAGGATTTTTTCTGCCGCTTTGCCTGCTTCTCTATTGTTGCAGATAAATTGGCCTAGGTGATCCTTGATTCTCAGTTGTGCTTTCTTCTTGCCCTTGGTAAAGTGGATCTAATCTGAGTTTATCATTTGTCTATAGTACTCCAATGCAAACAATCTCATTGGAACATATTGTGGTAGCTTAAATGGAGGAAGCTCACAATCATATACCCTGATCTCTGTGTGATTCTGATACAAGTACCAGTCACCTACCCTGTACTGTTTGGACAACTAAAGGATCCTTTTGATTTCATCACTAATCTTAGGAGAAGGATTTCCTGTCAGCATGGTGGTCACTGGGTGGACAAAATGGTTGATGAATTCATTATATGAACAAGGACAAGCCAAAGAATTGTGGAAGATTGGATTCCAAAAATGATTGATCTTGGGTTACCTTTTGTATCATTTTTATTGATAGAAAATGGGAATTTGTCAGACTGATAGTAGAAGATAAGGTGATAAATGATGTGGAATACTTGAACACTTTTTCATTTTCTAGTCTCATGAACTGGACATGGATTTTCTTAGCGATAAATGCAGCATAATTGTACTTGACAGTAGGGGGCTGACCAGGGGTAAATATGGACATCAAAACTAGGATCAATTCATCTACGTATTCATTGGTATTAAATCCCATGATTGCAACTATCATATCAACTATAATTTTGCTTGTTTTTGTAAAGAAAACTAATAGATAGGGAGGGGGATTTTGGGGTTGATGCTCTTTGTGCATGAAAGTCTGGCTAAGGTGACTGAGTTTAGACTGGGACAATTTAGAGGATCTTTCAAGCAAATCTTCAAGGGAAATGGGGGTGAGGGCTTGACTGGGCTGAAATTGAAGCATCTCGTTGATGGAGTCTATAGTAATTGTGAAAAGGATAGTTTGATTTGGGGACATTATTGCTTTGAGGTTGGGATCATAGTTGGCATGACACTAATGGATAATGTCAGGGAAAATGTGCACAGAAGGGAGAAAATACATTGGGAGATTTGATTCCCATAGTCCTATGGCATCATGGCCATTCAAGTGATTATCTCGGCATTGGCAAAAGACTTTCAGATGGTCTTTATCAATGTCCAAGTCCTTTATTTGAAAATCTTTATCTGCCAGAGGTAGATAATCTAAGTCATGGTGGGGGGTAGTAATAGGTGCAATAGTTAGGGCAACGAGGGTTTTGATTCTGGTTCTTGTAGATTTAGATAGGAAACTAGGGTTTTTATGAGAAATTAGTGAAAATCGAGGGTCTGGGAACTTGAATTTCAATTGTAGCAACTGAATTAAGGTGAAATTTGGGGTTCTTTTCAATTAATTGGAGAGAAAGCAAGTATTCACAGGGTTTCTTGGCGGGAAGCTGGTAAATACCCGTTTTAAGTAAAGGCGACCGAATGCAGGTTCACAGGGTGAATGGCAGACTCTAAGTGGCATCGTCTAAAAATTTTGGAGGTGGTTGGCGGTTGGGTGCACGAGCTGATTAACCTCGACGTTCAGTTTGCATGGATATATGTGTTCACAGAATAGGATGAAAAAATGATTTCTTTTGTTTTTTATACAAAGTCAAGTATTTGGTGAGTTTCGGGATTTGGACGGGTGCCATTAGCGGGCAAATGATCTGATGTTTTCTCATTTAGCAGGAGGCGGTAAGTGGTTTTCATCGCACCACTAATAGAGGGGAGGTGGTATTTGGGGGGAGCCACGCGATTCCATAGGATGAGCGACCCATGGCAAGGGAACTGTTTGCAGAACTGCTCGTGATTGCACGCTAACGTTTGGTCATGGAGGATTACGCGATATGCACGATAGTCATCGAATTTGGGAGGCTTGATTAGATGGCTATCGGGAAGGTGATGTGACGAGAGTTTAATGGAGGGCGGGTTTGACATGATTAAAGTTTTTAAATCGCATCGGGAGTGACGGGATTGGTGGAAAAAGTTATTAATTAATCGTGAGGGTTAATTAATCCTTATTTAACACGGCAGGGTCAGGGTTCTTAATTAGTTACAGATTAACTAATTAATCTCAATTATTGATGTATTATGGTTATATTTAACCAAGGGGCAGGATATATAAGAATTTGGGGTTTTTACATAGTTAAAATAGTACAGGAGCGAGTAACCTTTATAGGGGAACTATATAATAATTTAAGTTAACAATTAATATGACCAAATGAATGGAATAAGTGCTAAGTCTAAAACATTTTCTTGTGTATGTTTAAAGCTTAGGCTAGGTGAAAAATGAGGGTTTTTCATGGAAAATATTTTAATATCCCTAAGTATAATAGAATTTTACTTAGGAAAAACTTTATAAAGGGAATGAGTGACTTATGAAGGGGTGTGTTTATTGATGAATGGGCTTAAGTGCTTAAGGTATCATATATTATTGGGCCGAGGGTTCAGTCCCTTCAAAAGTCAGATAAATGCTCTGAGCCACTCTAACTTGATAAATACCTTGGCACTTAGGGGAAATTAGTGAGAATTTAGAGCAAATTAGTAGGGAAGTTAATTATTTTTTACTTTGCTTGCTTGATGTGTCTTCCATGTGATACATGCCTTTGCCTTGTGATGAAAGTAAAAGATTTACACATTTAAACTTATCATTCACCACATATTATTCTGAAACCATCATATACCTACCCTACCTACTTAACCTAACATTTTCACTTCTTTATTAGGGTGCACTTAGTTTGACAAACTCTTATCAAACATTCTTTTCTTTTACATGGTGATACCTATCTAAATCTACACTTATTACATCCAAGGGCTTAGATTAAACTATTGAGCTCCTTTTATTCACTCTGCCTATCTACTTATCTGCCAAGATTACACTGTTTGGTCAGATCTTTATTCTCTATTTCTATAATATAAAATTGAAAAATGAACCATCCAAGCTTAAACTGTTTGACTATTCATAAATTGTGGCATAGGTGACAAGTTGCACACAATTTTTATTATACAAAAGTAAAAAAGTAGTGGCATTTAGACTTGCACACTTTCCTGGTCCTTATTTTTGTTGGGGTTCATTTTCTTTCATTTTTTTGACCATCTTTTTATTCTTTTCACCATTTGATTTTTCTTTTAGGGTATACCCTCTTTACATTTTTTAAATTTTTTGATTTTTTACAAATATGGAAAAACTTTGTAGCAAGTAAAGGTATGGACATATTACAAAGCTCAATAAGTCAATCATGATATATGACACCTATTCGTATAGGGGCATAACAGTTGCTCCACTTGGGGATGGCTTTTGCTGTTGGAAAGTCAAGAAAAATAGATCAGTGGCCTCTTAATGACTTTGACTTCGCTCTACAATCTTCTCTTCATTGCTGCTTTATTGTATATATGACAGTGATACTTTTGAAGCTTAAGGCCTTCTCTTCGGGCTTCAACTCCAAAATCTTACTGTCCAATCAACACTATGACATTACAAAGGATATACTGTGTACATGAAGAACATAGTAACAT